>FIZR01030498.1:0-88371 GCA_900060175.1 Ferrisia virgata
AGGGAAAAAAAATTAAAATAAAATAAAATATCTAGGACTCCAAAACGGATTTTGTTGATATCCCCCCCCCCCCCCAATCAACTTTTGGTCGATAGACTGTAATAGCCTGCATAGAAAATCAGGCTAAATATTAAGCAAATAAACATATCAGACCGAATAATCGTAATAGTCATGGTAATTTTTTCAAAATTTCGCCCTCACTTCGGTAGGCTGTATATAATTTTGATTAAGCCATAAGAATGTATTCGTATCGTTTCTATGGATTTTTGATTGAAATTTTTTCTTTCTTATGCGTCCCCCCTCTCCTCAAATCCTAGCGATTCTCGGAGCATAGTGGTTTTCTTCCCCTCGAAAGTTGTCAAACACCTTGAAAAAACAGTAAGAATAAATATCTGGCATGGCTAAAAACCGTCTTAATGATTTTCTAAAACTCCAAAACGAATTTTGTTGTTATCCCCCTCCTCTTATCTGCCGTTGGTCGATAGACTGAAACAGCCTGGTTTTCATTGACAGTACGACATAGAAAATCAGGCAAAAAACTGAAACTGAAACCAATGAGTGAAATTGAGATTCGTTCAGATTTACATCGATTGTTGAAAAACCAAAAACAAAAAAAATGAAATGCTTATTTCTTGGCATTTGGTTATTAAATGATGAAACTTGACTGGCTTCAAGCTTCATAAAAAATGAAACTTATGGCTTTTTAGGGCTATCGGCTAAAAGCTTTAGGCCAGCTCGCACTTTCTAACAGAGAAGAGAAATAGGCGTCAAACAAGCTCAAAAATTAATCAAATGCTATTTTTGCCTACTTGCTCGGCGAAAAATTAGTTATTCTTAGTAAATAGATGCTTGATAGATTAAAATTCATGGAGCAATAACTCATTCGAAGGTTACATAAATTCACAATATTTTACTCGATTGAAATATTTAAATTTGAACTTCGAATAGAAACACCAACCCGAACCTGAACCAAATTTCGATTAAATTCATTCGCGATTTATTTTACTTAGCTAAAAAATCTAAATTTAGCACTGTTTTTTCATGTGTACAGATTACGGTTAAATTTCAGCTGGAAAAAATTTCTTCGGGCACGCGTTTCGAATATAGGACTCGATAGTGCGGCGGGTGATCTCCGCATGCGACAAAACAGTTAACTGTCAACATAAACTAACTTTGTAGGCAGAAAAAAAACCACACCTACCTATCAAATCAGCACGAGACCGAGATTTATGAATTAGACAAAGTGAAAAACTCTTTGAAAATTATCGACGCTAGGAAATTACAAGCCCCTCCCACATGTCTATAATGATCACCTTGTACAGCAACTGGCCTTTGGTATTCTTGTGTCTAATATACCAAAACCCCCTGGATGATAAGTATATACATATGTTCAAATGTGGACTCGGGGGTACGACTTTTTTCAAAAAAATAATCACAGTCCGGCCTCCGGAAACGGGTACAAAAAAAAGGGTTTCCAAGGCCGGAAGTTCTTTGAGATATATAGCAGAGCAAAGGCTTATACGTGAACAGAACTGATTGCAAACGTTTACTCTCTCTCTCTCTCTGCCTCTTTCTCTCTGATACTAGCAAAGGTGCTTAGGCTTATATACAGAGAGACGTTTTTTTTTTTTTTTTTTACTATATATGTTTTATTTTTTTTATTCGAACACGAGGTTTTAAATTACTGTTAGTTTCAAATTACTATCTATTGATATCGAGTAATGTGACAGGTTAGGGTTGGCCGAGCATTGTGCGACGAATTTAATAAGTTGTTTTTTACGGTTACCTCCCACTTCCTCTACAATTGCAGTGCAATGATACGAGCTTGTAGTGAAGTCTCGCTCTCGGGGCCACGAGATTTTCAACCAATGGTGAATTTCACTATACAGTTCTACTCTATATCTATCTCTCTCTCGTACGGCGGTTTGGTTTGGTTTGGTTTAATTAACCGACGACGAACGAAATCATTTCCATAAAATATCCATGAAAAGTAACAAGAGCATCGCCGCATCGTCGTTTTTCCTTCGTTTATACGTATGCAATGCACAGAAGGTATTTACAAAAGTATACTAAAGCTGCTACCTTGCTCTAATATACCTATCTAAAATACAGACAAATAAAACAAACAAATATACAAAGCATGTAAATGTACGAATACCTCCCAAACAAACAAAGAAGAAACTAACATTATTAAATATACGAAAAATTCTCCTTCTTCGCATCTTTTCAACAGCCACAGAATGGAATACGTTTTAGAATTAATTTATACTCATTCATTGCCGGATATAACCGCCATTAAGTATTTCAGATATTCATCACACCATCGTCTTCTCACTCTGTATCTAATACAGGATTAATAGGTATGCTTAGCTTACGTTTGACCATACACGAAGGATGAAGTTATATTTTTCTAAGTTTTTTTTTTTTTTTTTTTTTTTTTTCACAATCTGTACCGAAACTTGGTATATGATATGGTAAATTGTACGAGTAATTATTCTATATCATCATCGTGACCACGACGTACAAACTACACCAATTAAACAGTACATATGCCGGTTCAGAGGCAAAAATTGTGTAATAATTAATTGTATTGACCGTGACTTTTACAACAGTAAGTAGTTTCAAGTATTAAGTAGATGGAATGGTTTGGATTTCTGTAGGCAAAAGTATTTGCTTTAGGAATTAACTACAGTAGGTGTCTCTATCAACGAATATGTACTGATATAAGCAATGGCTCAGTTGTAGAAAGGCCACACAGGAAGGGGAGGTTGTGGTCTTCTCAGCCGCAAAATCTTTACTTCATTTTTTTCTTTAAACAAATGGAAAATGCTAATGAACAGAGGAATAAGCCCAAGCCATGTTTCAATGCTTTGGAAACATTTTCTCCTTCCTCAGCGCATTCGGAGAAATGTTGAGGATATCCCACTGTATATAAATTCTCTTTCGACGTGGATATGTCGTAGAGGGCGGGAAGAAGGGGAGGAGGTACTTATCAGTTGAGATTTTGTCACAAAATTTCAGTGTTGCTATGATTATGCGTTAGTAAAAAAGGAAAATATTGAAAATATAATGTTTGAAATTATAATATTGGAAACACCTAACATGTAATTTATACTTGTATGATGAAAAATACAGTAGAAGGGTAATCTGGATCTGGAAAACAGAATTTTTGAAGTTACCTTTGAAAAAATCATAATATTCTGAAAAGGAATGTTTATGTGATTGTTATTATTAGATAATTGATAAGAGTCAACAGTTCTCGAGCTGATCAAAATTTTTATTACACTGAAAATTTCAAGAAGAGTGACTAAAAGAGCCATTACGCGAGTTGTAAAATTATAAAATGTGCGGTGGCAGAAGGAAAACAAAATGTCGAAATTACGAAAGAAGATTTTAAACACTTTTTCCATATATTTACGTCAAATTGCATCATTTTATATACAGAACAAAATTTGCCTGAATTAAAATTTGAATAGCTTAAGGCATTCCACTTCATGTTACACCTTTTTTTGGAAAAAAAGAAAAAACTATGTGTACGAGTAATTTTGACTGAAAATTAGAATTCGGCGCAAAAATCATTTTCGAAATCGTTAAACCGAAGCGTGATAGAGAAATTTATGTGCTTTATTTGAATTCAGCCTTTAGAATTCATTTAGAATTACGAATTTCAAGTTTTATGACCTAAAGAAAAAATATAAACATTTTGGGTAAATTTTTATATTTTATTTTTCAAATTTTTAGACATTTTTTTTTTCAATTTGGTACTTTGTTTTCAAAAGTTTTTCACAGTTTTTTCTTAATATTTTAAGTAATTTTTCATGTTTCTCCAGCACCTTTTTATAAACTTTTAGGCATTTTATACAAATTTTCACACGATTTTAGGTTAATTTTCATATTTTTTCAGAACTTTTTCCTATATTTTTATACTTTCTACTTTCACGCATTTTTTTCCAATTTTTTACTCGATTTTATATTTTTTTTTTTACAATTTCAGATCATTTTTTACCTTTTTGAAACATTTTCCGTAATTTTTTATAAATTTTCTCTACTTTCACGTATTTTTTCAGTTTTTTGATTCAATTTTAAACAATTTTTCATCATTTTTAAACCAGTTTTTTCAATTTTTTTACGATTTTAGATAATTTTTACATCTTTTCGACACTTTTTTGTAATTTGAATGAATTTTTTTCCAATTTTTTACACATTTTTAAACAATTTTTCGCGAATTTACAGAAGATTTTCCAACATTTCGAACTAAATTTTTACATTTTTTAACATTTTTATTCATTTTTTCTTACTTTTTTCTAACCTTTTTCTGTAAATTTTCCGTACTTCAATGCATTTTTATTTTTTATTAATTTCAATATTTTTTTGCAATTTAAGGTAAATTTTTATAATTCTTTAACTTTTTGTCGTGAGTTGTCTGAGCTTCAACGTTTTTTGTTCTCAATTTTTCAGTGTTTTCAAAAATGTTTCACAAATCTTTCTCATACTTTAGATAAGCTACACTTCTACGTACTTTTACCATTTTTCATCTACTTTTCAATAATTTGACCATTTTTTACAATTTATTTTTACATTGTAGGCAATGTTTTTAATTTTTTGTTTTTTAACAAAGTTTCCGAATCGCGAAATGATGTTGAAAAATAGGTAAAAATTGAACAAAAATCGTTAAAAAATCCGTTGAAAGTTTGGTAAAATTTTTTTAAAAATGGGTAAACAAATCGATTGAGTTGATCAAAAATGGAGAAAAAACGTTAAAAAATATGTGCAAATTGAGCTAAAATGCAAAAAAATACGTCAAAAAACATTGAAAATTGGATAAAAAAATTACAGAAATGAGTTGCAAGTATAAAAAATTGATGAAAAATCACGAGGAAATTTTGAAAAAATGCTGAAAATTGATGAAAATCAATGAAAAAACACGAGAAAATGCTGAAAAATGAATGAAAATAAAACAAAAATAAAGAGAAATCGTTATAGGAATCAACGGTAATGGGGTAAAAAATTCACAAATTTTAAAATTTGTTGAAAAATTAACAAAAACGGGTTAAAAATACCGAAAATTGATCAAAAATATGAAAAACATCTTTGAAAACCATCGAAAGTTGTGTGAAATTTTGACAAAAATGGGCTAGAAATGCAGAAAATTGATCAAAAATCGCGCAATAATGCTGAAAACACGGAAAAAATCCTTAATTTTTACGAATTTTTTTCTAATTTGAGTTCAGTTTTCACATATTTTTCACCATTATTTCGGGATTTTTGATGAATTTCTCTCGTTTCAACAATTTTTGGTCAATTTTCTCTGGTCTTTCAACATTTTTTTGTAATTTTTGATAAATTTTTTGTAACTTTCAACGATTTTCTTAATATTTTAGATCAATTTTCACTCGTTTTTTGAAATTTTTTTTATGATTTTAATGAATTTTTAAAGATTTTCAACTATTTTTTTCGTCAATTATCGCATATTTTTTAACACTTTTTCTTGATTTTTGATCAATTATGTGCAATTTTTTACGCATTTTGGTATTTTTTAATACGATTTTTTTCATACTTTAGGTCAATTTTCACATATTTCTCAACATTTTTTCACGATTTTTGATCAATTTTTAGCTTTGAATTCAAATTTACAATCAAGATTTGAAAAATAAATAATTTTAGAAATGATTTGATGATGAAAGTAATGTAAAGGCTTCCTGAAAGAGGATGAGCTAACCAAACGCTGAGATAATGATAAACACTCAAAATTCTGCTATATTTGTTTCCAGCTTTAATTTTATCCATTGAAGTATCCCCTCCCCCTCCACTCTCGTCACATCAAGAAGACTTTTTTAATCATGGCACAAAATTTCTGTTTCTTGGTTCATTTTTAAGTGCCAGGTAACCAAACCAGTTGATTTAATGATGGTAAAATAACAATTTTGAGAATTTTACACAGCGAATTAATTTCACAAGAAGAACATTTCCATAAGGAATATGTACTCATCTCATTAAATGGCTACGTGATCAGGGAAAATAACCATTATAATCTTGAGCAATTTATTCGTACACTTATGTATATAAAATTAAAAAACTTGTGCGAATTTCAAATTCGTTAATTAATGAACATGAAAAGCGCCAACATAGCTGCCTTGAAATTATGCGTTAATGGCGGATGTGCAGTGGTCATTTTTAAATAGCCGAACGCATTTACCTTCCCGTACAATATTCAGATTCGTATATAGAAATAATCAACGAGCAATGGAAGAATTCAAGGTAGGTCTGGGTACGTATTATCAAGGTGCTTGGGTAATTTATTTATAGATATATTTGAGAGCACGAGACATTGGTAAATAATTACTACATTTGTCGTAGATATAAATTTTTTTTAAAATTCGATTGTAAGTCACGATCGATAGATCAAATACCATCAACGTGTAATGATCGATTACAGAAATTAAACTACGACCCTGTATTTTTTTTTCACGCGAATTATAATACGTAGTTTATTTTAAGGAAATACGAAGATACATTTTTTTGTTAATGAGCTTTTTACTCTTGAAGAATTAGATGATCATCGATAATGGTGGGAAATTGTATAGGTATCTATGTTTTTCAATGTGTACCTTGACATTGATTTAATTGAAGAAGGAAGAAATTAGAACGCAAGTAGTCGTCTATGTACATGTAGAATGTATGATAAAAATAAGGAGAATAGCTCGTAAAAATATTTCATTTTGGAATTTTCCATCACGATAAAGAAGTCTTCTACGAAACTAAATTTCACACTTTAGTATACCTACCTAACCAATGAGAAAAAAATCTAATGAACCTATTTATAGAAAATTATATATAGAATAGGATTTTTAAAAATGGCGGATTTTAAATACACACGCGTATAATATACAAAGTAGGTAACTATTTAATTTTGCATCATAATACCTTTCAAGTTGGCGAAATGCTCGTAAAAATTAATTACTTACAAGAAAAAAAATCTAACAATATGAAAATAAACATAGAAAGAGCTCGGAAATTCTTATCTTTTTTTATACTTTTTTGTTTGCTTTATTTTATAATTAATACGACGAAATACGAATCGTATTCACAGTACTAGTACGACTTTCCCGTTTGTTTTCTTTGTGCTTGGATTTCCGACAGAATAATATGCGTGCAGGTCTAGGTACTTGTACGACTAACCAAACGGTAACTAAATATTAAATAAGAGATTTGCCTGCACAATGCAGCACGCATAAATGAAGAAAAGTAAATGAAGCATCTTAAAATATACATAGCAATTTAACCTGATTAATAGGTACATAATTTAAAAACTAGGTACAACGTGTAAGGGTAAACAATCGATTGGATAATTTCTGACATTTGTACAAAAAAGATTCGAACGAGTAAATAAATCTAATCTACAAAATTAATTATTTCAAAGGCAGGTTTACATAGTATACTCGGCACTCGTTGAAAAAAATCAAGACTAGGAACACAAATCATAAAAAGAATGGGGTTTAATTTTGAGAATTCAAAACAAAAAAGACTAAAAATGTTATCAAATGGTAAGTATAATCTTACTTTTTGAAAATCTTTATTCTTCTTCACGAATTGTGAAAAAATGTATTTTTTTTTTATTTTGCGTCCTTTCAACGAATCAACAGTTCAGCTTCGAGCTTTCAAAATTTCGAATATCGATTTCGATTTTTAATCGATTCTTCAAAAAAAAAAAAAAGAATCACGATTCAATTTTTTCAGGATTTTTGATTAATTGGAAATCGATTCTAAAATTTATTTCAACCTGAAAAGTTGAAGCCTGAAGACAAAAAATGTCCCTTTTTTGAGTTTCTTACGAGTACTTTTTTTGAGAATATTATCACAAAAACATGTCTTCAATTAAAGAATGAAATCGATTAAAAATCAATTCGATTCTTGTCCAAGAATCGATTCTGCCCATCACTGTACAATACTAAGTAAACAGATTTAACCGGAGGCGGATTTATACGGGGTGAGGGAGGTATCGCATTCCCTCCAAATATTATACAGTTATCGGTAAAATCATCAAAATTCTGTTAAAATTGAAAAAACGAAAAAAAATAAAAAAAACGAAAACCGACACGCGAAACAATGTTGGCCTCTTGGTTAGGATTTTTCAAAAAAAATTTGCCCTTACCTCGATCGAACTGTAACCCTGTTCAAACAATCAGCGACATATTACATGCGAGTTGCATAAGTTCAACCTCCCCCCCTGCGCATACTGGGTTTGAAAAAATTAAAAATTACGTTCTTTATCTACTGCTGATTTAAAACTGAAGCCCTAGAAATTATAGGCGTCACCACATGATACGCCAGGTATGCCTGGGCACACTTTAATTTTTTCTCCTCCAATACTTTAACAATTTAAAGTAAATTTCTCATTTTCCAAAGAAAATATTTCAATAAAATCTTGAGTGAAATCATAATATTAAACTTAATTCAAATGGAAACTTTGAAAAAAATTGAATTTTTCGAAAAATTAACCTATCAAGACCAAAAATTTACGTTAATTACTTAATTTCCAAAAATACAGTGGCACGATTACAACAATTTCAACCCCCCCTTCCCCGAAACAATCCAGTGCATAGACCTTTTCAGGTTTCGTATCTACGTTTTGAATTGCAAACATAAAAGAAATAAAATATGAGGGGGGCGAGGGGCAATGTAGGAAAAGAGCTTTAAGCTACTACTAGCCTCGGGTCTCACATATTTTTAATCTGAGATAGATGACACATAACTTGTAAGGTTTTGGCACCGCCTACAGAAAAGCTCTGGCGACGCTTGTACTAGAAATCCCATATTTTTTGTCATAAAACTTCGAAATATGTATTTTTGACGAATAACAAATTATATTTTTTCATAATTTCACCCTCGCTTCGTTCGAGCATGAAAATACCTATTTCCTCAATTTTTAAGGACTGAGACTCAGAAAAATTTTTTATCCCTTCCATAAGACATTTCTTACTACGAAAAAAATACGTTAGATTGCTTATTTTTCGACTGCATAATCTTAAAATATCAATATCACTAAATTTTTGACCTCACTCCGCTCAGGCATCTGACCGTCCACTGTTATTGTATTGTTATTATTTTTTTCTCAATAGAAAAATTAATAGTTTCTCCCGAATGCCGCCCATTAGAGGGGAGCGAGGTGAAAGATTAAAAATTGGCACAATCGTCAATTTTTTCATAAAGTGGGCAAAATGTCAAGTTACCCCCCCCCACCACCTCCCGGCCAAAACAACTGACTTGAATCTGTCACTGGATTTAATTTAGGTTCAATAAATTTTGAAATAGGAGCCTTTAAAACTGAGCCGTTTGGCAAAATAAAAAAAAAAGAAACAAAAAAGTCATATTGTACAAAAACTACCTCACACCCTTCCGAAGGGTTAGAGTCGGAATAAAGGTCATAGCTTCACTATTCCACCGAAAGGAACTCGCTAAAAAATTTCCAGCAAAATTAGAAGATTTAAAGCCACATTAGGGTTGCATTGAGGCTTCAGCAAAAGTTCAACAATAAGTACCTGTTTGTATTGTATTATTCTTATCATATAAAAAAAACACGAGTACGTTTGATTTTCAAAAAAATAAATCATTATCGTAATTATCAATTCTCTTAACCCGGTCATCATCGCAATTTATGTGTGAAAAAGTGTTTTTACGAGTGAGGAAATCCCATAGCAAATAGATACATCCAGTTCGACATATCTACCAGTTTAATTACTATTCAATCGAATAGAATTCAATTTTATCCACGCAGCTGATAAAAAAAAAAATTTAATCATTATTTTTCGTAGAAGAAAAATTCACCTCGAGCAGGTAAAGCATCCATTTCACGAGGTTAATTTTCCTAATCAAGCTGTCATTACGTAATTGAGGTAGCCACATACACTTTACGTACACTCTAATTTCCTTCTATAAAATATTGAATTACCAGTTCATCGAGTTTGAAAAAACTCCATGCTGCATTAGACTTTATGTATAAATTCGCCTTCTCTTCGATACCCTTGCCACAACGACGCTATGTAACCAGGTAGGCAGGTACTAAGCCAGCAACGACTACGAGTATAAACCTGACCAGTATTTTCGTGACTTTGATTAAAAAAAAAGAGTAAAAAAAGAAGGCGAATACAAATCGGACCAATCCGGTTCGTGTAAATATGGCCACCTAATGAATATTAACGTGCATACAGTCGAATCAACTTGTACGAAAAAAAAATACAAACACACACACACACACACACACACGCACTATATACCTGAGCAACTACATTTACGTCGAATTAAAATACCTACTCGAGAGTAAATTAATTAACATCGAAATAATAAGCGAGAATATAGAATGTAATTACATCCGAATTCGAGACTTATGTCAATGAACGTTTTATTAACACATCGACATGACTTTTTTTTTTTTTTTTTGTTTTAGGAGGTGCCTCCTGCCTTAGCTCGTTTGTTCATTTGGACAAGGGTCATGGAATATACGCGTGTTCTCGATAGAGTCGAATCGAGAATTTCAACATTCGTGAGAGGGAGAAATTTTTCTCGAAAATAAATTTTAGGGGTGTTGCGTACATGTACCTACTACCTACCTACCTACCTACCTACCTACATTTACGTTTATAATGTTAGTACCACTGTTATGGCGTTACTTTTCACGACTCCATTTACATAATGGATTATTTTTTTTTCAACTTGCACAAAGGGTTTGTGTTTTTAGCCTGATTTTCTATGTCACATTGTCAACAAAAACCAGGCTATTTCGGACTATCAACCTATGGTGGTTGAGCGGGTGGGGGAGGGAGTATCAATGAAATCCGCTCTGGCGTCCTAGAACATCATTAAGACAATTTTTGGTTACTTTAGATATTTATTCCTTTTCATTTATTATTTTTTCTGGAAACTAAAAATCATTTACTCATCTCGGTCAAATTCGGACCGGATTTGGACCTCGAGTCAAAATTCAGCTATGCTCAAATTTGGAGGGGGGGTGCTGAGAGGCTAAAATCGTAAAAAATGTTGTTTTTTTTAAACCAATATATTAGCAATCCACAGTTGTATATCATATCCACAAATCAGCCTCCTAGGTCAATTAGGAGCGGAGGTATGAAGGTTTCCTTCTTTGTGATCTTGAAAAAGGGCTGTTCCTCACCTATCTTCCCTTCAAATTAAACATAGGAAGTTGAAATTTGGTATTCAAACTTAGTAGGGGTCCATAGAAGTGGTTTTTAAAAGATTCGACCATTGCACCTCGTCCCAGCCCAGAAAAAGTGGTTTCCATCGATGTGCTTTCTAAAAGATTCGACTTTCTAAACCAATTGCACCTTCCTCAGCCGAGAAAAGTGGTTTCTTAAGCGGGTTTGTCCCATTCATACCTCCCATTCAAATTGAACAAGGAAGTTAAAATTTAGCATGTAGATTTAGTAGAGATCTTAGATGTGCCTTTTGGCCCCTTCGAAGCGCGAACCGGCCCAAAAATTCCTACCGGCAAAAGAACCAATCCCCCTCCCCCATTATAATATTCATATTTATTTATAAAAAAAAATTGCAAATATTAAAGAGCATATTTTGTTTTTTTTTTAAATATACCTAACGTAATATTTTTCCCAACTTTTTAAAATATTTGAATCGATGCTTCTTCGCTTCTTGGTTCCACTTCAAATCAGTGGTATGATCTGAAATTTCCCAAATTGTGAGTTAAAATTTTCTTCTAGAGGTGGTGCTGAGTCATTAAACTTTTTTTGAAGCAGATATGTACAGCATAGAGACAGGGGCGCGGTGAAGACAACTCTCAGAGGAGGAATTGAGGTGAAAATGAAATATTTGCCAACTAAAATCTATAATCTTAACGAACTTTTTTTGCCAATTGAAATACGGGGTTGTTATGGTGTAAAAAGCACTGTTTTTCGGGGCCCAAGTTGACAACAAAAATGAAATAAATAAGAAATATTTGCATGCCTCAGCGAAACGAGGGCGAAACTTCGAAAAAATTGAGGTATTTGGCACGAAAATTGCTTTTTGAGAGTTCAAATTCATGTTGGTAAGTTTTTGCGACAGGCATAATTTTTTTCTCTATCAGTTTTTCGTCAACTTTTTACCATTTACATGTTGTTTTTTTTTTTACCAACTTTCACAGTTGACGGGGAGAGGGGGTGTTGCCGTATTGTCTCCTCCATTGTGACGTTCCTGGATAAAGCAGTTAAACTTTTTGAATTTTATTTCTCAAAAATGAAGAAATGAAGAAGAACGCATATCCGAGCGAAGGGAGAGCTAAAATTTTGCAGAAATAGCAACGGTGAGAAACTGAGAGTTCAAAAAAGCGATGTGGAATGCTTTCACTATTTTTTTCTGGCTAGAATGAATTTTCATAATGGAAAAAATGGCTGCAAAGAGTGTTTAAAATACAACCAAGGAATAGATAAATAATGCCCTAGCAAAGCGAAGGCTAAAATTTTAGGATAATATTGCAAAATATAGCTTGAGAAATTTAGGTACTTGAACGTTTTTTTTTTAATTTTTTAAAATCCGGGTCCTAAGGGCCCCTTTTTTCATACTTGTAAATGGCACTGACCATAGCGACTGGCCAGTTTTCAAAGAAATATCATTCTTCGTTTCATTCGCTCTTTAAAAATAGAAAGAAAAGTTGAAGAGGCCCCCAAAGAAATGTTACAAATTGCAATACTGCTTCGAGAGCTCAAATTGGTATTGAATAAGCCGCGTGATCCGACTTATATTTTTTAGATTATATTAGATTATTTCGGTTTTTTCTTTCAACTTACGAAATGATTGAAACTTTTTGATGAAATTTTGCTGAAAATGGCCAGTCCAGGCCTGGCATCCCCTCCTAGGCCTGTAAAAAACGGTTTTTAAATGGGTTTTCTTATTTTCTGAGTTAGTACCGCGCACACCTCCCCTTCTAATTTAGCTAGGAAGTTGGAAATTTCGTATGCAGATTGATTAGTTGCCTTAAATATGCCTTTTCGGGGTTTCAGATATTCATTTCAATATCTACCTGTACCACCCTACCACTACTGAAAACATCCTAAAGCGCCTTTTTGTTTTTATTTCATGACTGGATAATTCCATTAACACCTTTACTTTAGGGAAAATCAGGCTCAAAAAGCATAGAATTGCGATGATTTTTTTATATTCAGCTTTCATTCGCTAATGCTAATGCCTCGAATTTACCGCAATTATAATATATTTTCCACAAAACACAATAACTATACCTAGAACCTAGAATGATTTTAAGGCCAGATTAGATACGCGGATAAAAATTCGAATAAAACTACCCCTCCTCCTTCTTCCATCCTCTACAAAGATTCAAGTCGTCGCCCCAGCTACAGCAAGCAAGATTTTTATACGGTTGAAAAATTTCATATACGTATATAATTAACATCGGTGGATAGTAAATTTTGGTCTTGGATTCGGGCACATACGTGGACGCGATTTGATGCACGCTTCAGTTGCATCAACGACGTTACGTCAATGTCGATGTCGATGACCAAATCGATGTTCAAGGGGTTAGCGAATTCGAGAAAATTAAATTACTATCAATAAAACGCCCGTTTTCTGGTTTCGAATTGAAAAAGCGCACCGAAACGGTGTCGAAATCATGCCAGGTCACGTGGCTTATGAAATATACCCCCTTAGGGTAACGTCTGCTTTCAAAATATCAACGAGTTCACGCTGGCGGTGTAAAATTAATGCGTTCTCAAAGTACAGCATACGAGGTTACAGAGGTGCACGTATAAGTAATAAGATACCTATATAATACATGAAACCAATCGGCAGTCTTTGACTTGGATTAAAAACTTGCGACTTGGTATAGGTAGGTACTGGGTAGCTAGGTACCTTTATTAATATTCAAAGAGGTTTGCAACTTCGTCAATGTTTCAATATCACGTGAGAAATAACAATTACACAGTCGAGGTTTTACTTACGCGTATACTAAAACCGATATACTCGTATTCGAGTCAAACCGACCATTATAAATAAACAATACGCTTGAACATTTCAAGTAGCAATTATACAGAATTCTTTTTTTCTTTAACTTTTCTTAAGGAAGCGAAACATACACTCGCAATATTATTGCCACCGATTCAAATTACCAACAATTATACCGACTTCGGTAAAGGTAAAATTTTTTTGAACTATTTGTACACGACTTTTTTGCTAATTTTATTCGAAATATTACGAATGATAAGGCACCTTCTTCGAAGTACCTAACGTATAAAAAATTCACCAAAATGAAAATCGCATGTGGCGTCCATATCGGTAAATTATAAATAGACGTATGTAAGTCTATATTATTACCTATACCTATAAAATATTTCTTTCCAACTTGGAAAAACTTTTCCTTATGAACTCCCACAAATATAAGTTGACTGCACTTTGTACACGTATTATATAGAAAGAGGACTCCACGAATGCATGAATAATTTCCAAGCCATATCCTGATATTTTGACAATTGTTTTTGCTGTTTTTAGATTGATTTCCAATGTCAATTTGTAGATGAAAATCAGACTATTATGGACTACCGATATATGCCAGATAAGGAGGGGAGAAGAGAACATGGCTTCTACAAAAACTTAAAAATGAAGATTCGTGTTTTTTTCGTAATTTTCTTGCTGTTTTTTCAAGGAGTTCAACAACTTTCGAGGGGAAGAAAACCACTATGCTCTGAGAATCGCTAGGATTTTGGAAAAAAAAACGCATAAAAAGGAAAAAATTTCAATCTAAAATCTCTTATGGCTTAATCAAAATTGTGTACAGCCTACCAAAGTAAGGGTAAAATTTTGAAAACATTACCATGACTATTACGATCGTTCGGTCTGATATGTTTATTTGTTTAGTATTTAGCCAGATTTTCTATGCCATATTGTCAACGAAAACCAGGCTATTACAGTCTATCAACCAACAATGGATGAGGGGGAGGGGGAATACCCACAAAATCCATTTCGGGGTCCTAGATATTTAATTCAATTTTTATTTTTTTTCCTCCTCGAACATTGAAATTATTTACTCCGCTCGATACCGACCGAAATCGCTCCAATTTGGTCAATCGGCTCAGTTTGACGGCGGATTAGATACATATGAGTGGGGAAAAATTTGGGTCAAAGTTGAGTCATGTCCAAATTTGGGGGAGGGGGTGATGAGGGGTCAAAAACGCAAAAATTGTGCTTTTTTAAGCCAATTGATGGAGAATCAAAAATTGTATAACATATTCAGAAATCAACCCCCCAAATCAATTAGGAGGGGAGATATAGGGATGGTCTTCCTTTTTGACTCTGAAAAACGGCTGTTCCTCCCCTATCATTCCACGAAATTGAGGTAGGAAGTTGAAATTTGTTATGTACATTTGGTTGGTACCCTAGATATGCCTTTGGGGGTTTCGAATTTTTAGTCCCATTGAACCCTTCCTATCCGCAATGCTGATTAGGAAAAAATCATCGCTTTTTTGAAAATTAATTACTCAAAAAGTGGAAAGTTTAAAGCTTTAAGCCAAAACCTAAAAACCTAAAAGAAGCCTGAAACTGAAAAGTATTTCACATTTTGTTATCAGAAGATATTTTTCCAAAAGCTAAGCTTTCCCTTTTGGCTTACAGTCCCAGCCATCGACCCCTCCCCACTGGCAAACATGCTTTTTCGGTGTTTCGACTATTCACTATATTTGTATCATGTTGATTTTTTCGACATTTTTTTGTCACTTTATAGGTTATTAGAACAAATCCCTCTCCTCAATGCTGTAAACCTAAACAAATTTCATTTTCAGCATTTGATATTTTTGTTTTCATGTCTATTTTCAAAGTAAGTTTTTGAATTTCAGTTTCAGTTTTACATTTGGTGCCCCTCACTATTCTCACGTCGACATTCTGGCCTAAAAACAATTAACAATTAAATAAGAGTTAATTCCATAATTTTAGCTTATCGACCTGCGGAGAATGCAGTGACGGAAGTGCCAACGAAATTCGTTTTGGGATGAAGAACAATTTTTTTTTAATTTTTCATCACACTTAAACAATTATCAAGCAATTTAACTACTGTTTCATTACTTTCACTAATTTCAAGACACCTTATTTTTCTAGGTAAATACTTACCAAAATCGATGAAATCTTGGCAGTAGGTTTAAATCAACGGTGGATTTGATATGTATGAGTGCGGATGACCTTGAATTAAAATTCAATCAGGCCCAAATTTAGGAGTGCTGATGCCGGGGGCCAAAAATCGCGAAAATTGTTCGTTTTTGAGACAATCGATAAAGAATCTCAAGTTGCATAACATATCCAAAAATCAACCTCTTACGTCAATTAGGAGAGAGGATATGAGAATTTTTCCTTCTTTTGACCTCGAAAAAATGTCCTTCCTATATTTCGTCCCCAACTTGAGGTAAAGAGTTGAAACTAGGTATGTAGATTTTGTAGGTGTTCTAGATCTGCCTTTTGGGAGGTTTAACTTTTCAGCTGCGTTGCACCCGCTCACAGCGCCGAAAAAGTAGGTTTATTTTAATTTTTGATTTAGCCCTTCCCATATCTCACCTCCAAATCAAACTGGAAGAGGGTGGGGGTATTGCACTTTTGGGTGCAGATTTCGTAAGGGTACGAGATATTCCTTGCGACAGTTTCAGCTATTTATTCCAATACCCACCTTATACCCCTATCACTGATTAAGAAAAATTATCACAGAGAATTTCTTTTATTCCGTTAAAATTCGGCTCAAAAAGCAATCTATTACGATGGTCTATTTTTTTGCTCAATTTTACGTTCGCCCTGAATACTTTAACCTGGAATACTTTCGTGGAGAAAAAATAACAAAGGAAAAGTTCACGTATACGAAGATAGGGTGGTATTTTTCCATTTGTCAAAGTACACAATCATATTTATCTATTTTGCAAAAATTGCGACTTACATGAACTTTAGCAAGAGTACTGTATTAAGGAAAGGTTATCCACGTGAAAAAGTATTTACCTACGGCAAATTACCCATTTTGGGTAAATTTACACTACAGTTCTCAGTAAAAATGAATGTATAGGTAGATATATGAGTAATTTTTTAACGAACATAATGATCAAATAAGCAGGTACCATTTGAAAAATTGGTACGATATTAAACTTTAAATTTTTGTTCACTCGACCTTTTTTTTAGTTTATTTATTTTTCGACAACGTAATATTAAGTAAGTAGAAAGGATTTTATTTGAACAAGCGCCATATACTCATAATTCCTTTTTTCATTTGAAAAGTCAGGTACGTTATTACACATTAATTAAAAATTAATTTACAAATATATCCAATATTTATACAATTCTTATGGTAAAATTGATCATGATTATATAATTTATATGAGTGCAACAGAATTGCGCCTGGTATTTGCATAGGTGATTCAGTTTTTGCATTTGAAAAAAAAATTAAAAAGTATTACTTTACGTTTTTTTTTCAGTCTGATTTTCGTGAAACATTGAGATTACAAGAATTATATTTATGGTATTAAAAGAGCTATGATTTTTCCAAATAGGTGGAGGGGGGTGGTATAATTTTTTGAACAAAACAGACGAAACTTCAAAACGACACCTGCAAGACTCCTACTTAATCTAAATACTAAATTCCAATTTACCAATGACAGCTCAAGGAGAGCGGGAGATATACGTGAAACAAATTTGAAATATGGCGCTATCTGAATCTGGCATCATCAAAAATTCACTGAAAAGACAAAACATCTAAAAGTTATACTTACAAGCGTAATTAAATTCGCAAGCCAAATATTAGCCAACCAGGGGCTGTGAGAAGGTGCAACGAGTCTGAAAAATGGAATTTTTCAAAATGCACATCTATTGTTGATTCACTGCACTTTAATACAGGCATCCTATATCATTCATTTCTACTAAGTCTAATTTCAACTTAGCAGCTTAATTTAGAGGGGACATAGATGAAGAACAGTCCCTTTTCAAGATCGAAAAGGAGGAAATCTTTATACCTCCCAACCTAATTGACCTTGGAAGCTGATTTTTGGATATGAGATCCAACTTTGGATTGCCAATCGATTGGTTCCAAAAAAAAAAAAAAAAAAAAAAGTTTTTGCGATTTTACCTGCTGAGCACCCCCTTCCTCCAAATTTGAGCATAACTGAATTTTGACTACAGATCACCCCCCACTCCAGAATATCAAATCCGGCCACAATTTAAGCCTATTTCACAAATTTGACAGATTTTTATCTGTGTTGAGATGAGCAAATGATTTTGAGTTTCTAGGAAAACTAATAAATGAAAAGGAATAAATATCTGAAGTGACCAAAAATTATCTCAATGATCTTCTATGACCCCAAAACAGATTTCATTGATACTCCTTCCTCCCACCCGCTGAACCAGCATAGGTTGATAGTCCGAAATAGCCTGGTTTTCATTGGCAATATGACATAGAAAATCAGGCTAAAAACAAAAAGGAACCATTTTTCAGTTTCTGCACTTCAGCACCTCTTTTTATCCCACAACCATTTGAAGCCATCGTAAAGAATTTCTTCGTTTCTTCGAGGATATTTAAAGTCAGGAAGAGGGATTTTTTTGATGACTAGGAACACATGTTTAATTAAAATTTATACTCATCCTCTCGTACACATAATCCAAAAAAAACATCAATCTGAAGTCAACGTAAATTTTTCCAGTCTAGGCATAGATAATTAGACATAGAGTTATACTATTGTTCGAGTAAGTACATAATAATGGATCTAGATTTCTACCTTGACCTCTTAATCCCTAATGCTTTGCTCATTACCCATAAGACAATACAATAGTCATTATAATAAGTAAGTACAATAAATTAACTCAAAAATAGCATCAAAGGAATTGAAAAACAAATGAAAAAAACTCACTCGAATGTTCATCGCACACCATGAGTCATAAGTACTCGTATAACAAGAAATTTTTCAATTTTTCATACTACTGATGAGTTGGAAAAATTTATGAAGAAATTGACGTAATTTGATAAAAATTTAGGATATTCGTGTCTACGCGCATTATTGGTGGAAAATTGTACGCATTTTAAAGAAGTAAACTGATGGAAAATTTTCCCTAATATTTTATTCATTATTGCGAATTAGATTTCTTACAATAATAAGTCATCTCTTACAGCAAAAACACTCATATGACAAAGTTGACAACTAGAAAAATACAGTCGATAAAAATAAAGTCATCAGGACTCCACTTTAAAAAATTGGCCGAAATGGTAAATTTTTCAGATATATTTCCAAAGGCATCGGTTGAAAAAAATAAAAAGATGGCGTTAAAAATGATTTTCATTCAAAGAAGCGGGGAGGGAGGGTTGTATTTTGGAATGAATAATTGATACTTCTAAAGACATATCCAGAACCTCTTACTAAATCTACGTACCAGATTTAAACTACCTTGCTCTCAATTCAGTGGAGAGATATGCGAGGCATAAACTCAAAAATAGTAAAGCTGCCCGAAAAATACATTTTTTAAGGAGGAGTGGAGCAGGTGGGTTGACGAGACTAAAATGTCGAAAACTCTTAAAATCACATTTAGGGCGCCTATTGAATTGATATGCCAAATTCCAATCTTGTAGTTAAATGGGGCCGAAAGTCGGAGGTTCGATGTAACAAACAGAATTTTTTCAGTCAAAAAGGAAGAACCCACTTCGGAGGCTGATTTTTACATAAGTTGTACACCTTTTGATTCTTCATAAATTTTTGCGATATCAGCCTCTCAGCCTTCCACTTAGCCAAATTTGGAAGTAACTGAATTTTGACACAAGATCATCTTCACTCATGTGTCACTCCAAGCCCAAGCCCACTGCCTAAATTTGACTGATTTTGGTCGGTACAGCGCTGAGTAGATTATTTACGTTTCTGAAAAAAAAATGAAAGAAATAAGAAGGAATAAATATCTAACGTGGCCAATAATGGCCTCAATGGTTTTCTAGCTAACCCAAAACTAATTTTTTGACACTCCTCCACCCTCCCTACCACAGGGTGTCACTTGGTTTCCAAAATGAGCGTTTCTGCTGGACCTCCCTCCTGAAAGGGTTTTTTCTTGGGGTCCAAATGGACCCCCAATAACTTTTTGTTCAGAAAATAATTTCAAACCGTACCGACTGGGAACATACCTCGGATTTCGACCAAATTCACATAGGTGGTTGACTTTGAGTTGACAACATTTTGTGCACCCAGCTCAAAGAGGGGAGGGGGAGGAATTATTGTTTTTTGACAAATAAAAAATTTTGAATATTGTGATCTGCAACTTTTCAACTCCCAGGTACATGGTGTTAGGTAATATAAAATTAAGATGACAATGATCCAGGAAAACGCAGAAATTCAAATTTCACTTTTTATGCTCAGGTGCCGAGGTCCTATACTACTTTTAGGGGGGGGGGGAGGAGGTATGAAAATAATTACAACCTGTGTTTGTTTTGAAAATGACACCACTTTAAAGATCCGAAGCTCCAACCCCCTCCCCCTTCTTTGAGCTAGGGATAGAAAATTTTGTATATTGGGTTTTCAACTCAAATTCATCCACTTCCGCGATTCTGGTAAAAATTCCAGGTATATATTTTTTCGATCCACCTTTTGACTTTGGAATAAAGTTGGCACGGGTTAAAATTATTTTGAGAGTTCATTCGGACCAAAAAGGAACAACCTGAGGTGGATCCGGTGAAACAGGCGGAAAAAAATGTCTACCTATATAATAATTTGTATCCTACTTCTCCCTTATCAGGTGTAGATCGATAGTCTGCCCGCCTAAAAATCACATTTTCGAGACTGTGAGAGGGTGCAATGGGTCTGAATAGTCGAAATTCCCAAAAGGCACATTTACGGTTTCTACCAAGTCTACATAACAAATCTCAATTTCTTGGCTCAATTTGGAAAAGTAATAGAGGAGGAATAGCCATTTTTCTAAATCAAAAAGGGGAAAAACCATCATATCTTCCCTCCTAATTGACCTAATAAGTTGATTTTTGGATATATTCTACAACTTCGGATTGTCTATCGATTGACTTGAAAAGAAATAATTTTAGCGATTTCAGCCCCTTATCGTTCCCTCCTCCGAATTTAGGTTTAACTGAATTTGGAACCAAGGTCAACTCCACTCCACAAGATCAAATCCGTCGCCAATCTAAGCCAATTTCTCAAATTTAACCGATTTTGTTCGGTATCGAGCTGGGCAAATGATTTTTAATTTAGAGAAAAAAGAAATAAAATCGGCTAAAAATGATCGTAATGGTCTTCTAGGACCTCAAAACGGATTTTGATGACCCCACCCTTCACCCCCTCCACACCATTTTCATATTCAACAGTCATTCAATATTACTAAAACAAGCTTCAAAATTCAGTACATACATAATCTGTCACAATTTTTCTTTCTAAATACTCGATCAATTTATTCGCTCATACGTCGTTTTTCCAACCATAAATCTTTCCAATAAAAAACCATTCGTTATAAAATCAAACCCAATAAAATCTCATAAAAAGCCAGCGCAACGAGACGATGCAATACCTTCGATATGATAAATCACCTTGCACATGTGGGGGAAAAAAAATCGGTGTATTGTGGATACGGAAAAAATGTAAATACGTCATTAATCTTTTTCTCGTGAACCATTCGCGGATGGTAAAATATTGACGGACGTTTATATGTACTTCATAGTTCATACACTCCACTGTCCATTAGTTTCATATATATAATATATTTATTACATCAAGACGAGCATTGTAAGTAGATAGATACCAAATAAACGCGAACCAACTAAGTTGGATACGATACATTTGCACGCGAAGTTAAAAATTTATGAATTTTTAAACATTATCGTTTGGTAATCCTCGTTTTTATAGCAATACGGAACAACCCAACGTAAAAATAAAAAAACAAAAAAAAAAAGAAAAGAAAAGAAAAGAAAATCATCAAGCATAAAATATCGCGCCAAAATTCACAACTCGGATTAAATTGCTAACCCTAAACACGATTTAATCTGTGTAAACGCGCGTTTAGTTATACGTAGACGTACGTAATAATATTAACGTAAAGTTTTTGCAATTGAAAAACTTTTCATTTTACAATTATAGAAAGAATATAAAAGTATAGGGTAGGGTGGTGCAATGGATTGGCGAACTGGTCGAAGGATATTAGCCACCACTGGAATTGAAATAACCGCGAAACCCCTTCGAGAACAAGAGCGGTTTAATGGATTTCAATGGGTACGAGAGCGCAGCATAGCTTTCAGCAGAAGATCATTTCCTTTTCAACGATCTTGAATAGTTGACAAACGCAGTGACCGAATGTAATGTATCATGAATAACAAAGAGAGGCTAATTTGCAACATCCTGGACGATTCGGGATGCAGTTCGTGACCGACTTGTACGCATATACATAATCCTAATACAAACTAACTGCGGGTAATTGCCTATTGAAACAATGAACGTGTAGGGGATTTAAGAGAGGGTTGTGTCGCCTGCATAGGCTTACGAACGGCTATGGCTTGGCTGTATACTGTACAGAGAAAGCTGTTATAAACAAATTTCTTCCATTTGTCATCGAAATCAATATTTCATCGTTTCGACACGCGTTATCATTATCATTATATATATATATATAGCCTACCTACAGCTATACCCCATAAGCAATACGTAATGTTATAAAAAGCTCAACTCCTTTCACTGTGTGTGTGTGTGTGTGTATGTATACGTGTGCAGTATATCAATTTTGCAATTCGACGCGACGCTAGGCGAACTACAAAATGACCCGATTGTCAGGTATATGGTATACTATGTATTTGTAAGAGAAATATTTTTTTGTGTATACTGACGAAAGAGTATACGATTCCGGATATTGTTATTTTTTACGTAACATATCCGTCGTGGACGGCCAAGTATTTTAAAATTCAAGCCATTCGATTAACATTTCGAGTACACCTATGATACGGTTCGTGTTTAATTGACAAATCGAGTTTCCCTTTCGATGCGATGAATAATAAATAGAGTAGACGATATTGTCGCCTTATGTAAGATCCCCTACATTCATATAACGTGAGGAAATTTCTTTCTATAATGTTCGAGTCACGCTTCGAGTTTATACGTTCATTACAAATACATGCGAAAGTTGTAAAAACGATACGTTCGAAATGTCGTATACTCTTATACTTTGTATTTCCATTAATATGTAGAAGAATTTACGAGAATTATTTAAATTGAATTCTATTGTATGGTACTTATTGACTGACCTTCGAAAGGCGGAATACTTCGTATACATAATGTCCTAATTACAAGACTCGAAACAGCATAACCGGGTAAGAAGGGGTGAATCGGCCCCTTGGCTGCGATTTTCAAACTATCTATACTGGAAGGTGGTTCCTATGGTTAATAAAACTCGCTGGTAAAAGTTTTGACCTCCCCTCCCCCTATCCCCCAACATCGTCCTAAATGTATTCGAAATACGAATTTGTTTCATAAAGGGTATAGCCGAGTTGAGGATGATTTTGGCCTCAGCCCCGATTTTCGATATCATAATGCCCCCAGATGGTGTACCTTGATGTAAAAAAAATTTGAAAAAATTTAGGAGTGCGCCAAAATTGATGAAAAAAATGATCGTAAATATGCACATCTCTATGAGATGTAAATTTGTACCAAAGAACAGAAAATTTCATTCGATTCCGTTGAAATATAAAATTATTTTAAATTAATGCAATAAAATGGTTATAACTCCGAAAAGGAAGGGATGGGGTGAGGGGGGTCAATATTTTTTTTCGGAATTTTTTTACATCAACCATCTGGGGGCATTATATCGAAAATCGTGACTGGAGCCAAAATCACTCCTAACCTGGCTATACACTTTTTATATTCTACAAATCTCAATCGAATTTTTTAAAAAATACAGGGATGATGGACCATATCATCGGTCATCGTTGAAAATTTTTTCAAATGTTTTCGATCATCTTTTCATTGCGAAACGTGCATTTCAAAATTTTAAAACCAAATATCTACATGTTCTAGACCTGGTACAACGAAAAATATACATATATTATATAATAGACCCATATCCATGGTATGTATTTTTTCAGCGTTTTTTTTTTTTTTTTTTTTTTTTTTTTTGCGATGAAAGACCTTCAAAAATGTGAAAACCCGTCATTTTTATTCATTTTGTCAGCTGAAGATAGTCATTTTCATTCGAATATTTTTGTTCCCTAAAATACGTCTTATTAGGATTATTTACGTTGGATTGACGTAATTTTCATTCGACTTTATTTATTTTTATGGTTTTAGATTATTTTTTTAACAAAAAATATCGTTGGATTACATATTACAAAATTCCAAGCACTCGCATAAAAATAGCAACCTTCAATTCGTATTCAATGGGTCAAATTACCACTATTTTGATACTTTACACGATAACTTTTTGTAAATTTTAAATTTCTGTTATTTCGTTAAATTTTTTTTAAAAAGTCGTATCACTGTTAGGCGAAAATTTGAGTAAAATGAACGCAAATGGTGTCCAAATCGGTGTAATTTGACCCTCGATACTTTTTCACGGTTTTTCGTAAATTTTGGTAATTTTACTCTTTCATTACGCATTTTTCTCAATTTTTTGCAATAGTTTTTCAATAATTTTTCATCATTTTTTCTCATTTCTAAAATATTTTTCCAACACTTTTTCTCAAATTTTGAAAAACTTTCGAAACTTTTACGCATTTTTCTCAAATTTTTGTCAAGTTTTCAATAATTTTTCATATTTTTTCGACTTTTTTTTTTTTGTAAATTATGGATATTTTTCCTCTCTTTTGAGCATTTTAAATAATTTTTTGCACCAATTTTAAAAATTTTTCATCATTTTTCCAACACTTTTCCATGAAGAGTATGGTAAATTTTCTCCATTTTTATGCTTTTTTTTCTTGATTTATTGATCAATTTTCAATCATTTTTCGCCATTTGCTAACATTTCAAATAATTCTTCAAATTTATTTATTTTTTTTTTTTTTCAGAAACTTTGGTATTTGTTCGTAAATCTTCACTCAATTTATAATATTTATCAAAATTTTTTTGATAACAATCTACATACACACATATTTGTTGATATTCAAACAGTTCAAAGTTCAAGTGCTTATGTAAGAGCAGTTTTAGATTGAAATATTGATGTTGATTGTTGTTTTATTAATGTTTTCCTTGAAGATTGAGTTTCGAGCTGATTTCATAATTTTTATAGGAAATATTGTAAAAATTATTCGTTGAGAGGTCGATGAGCATTATTGAGCATTATTAAAATTTCAATCATGGATCAGCAACGTTCAAGAAGTGTTGAGGAAACGAAAGAGGGTAACCTGAATTTCTGTATAAGAATACGAAATTAATACAAATTTTATACGAAAATGTGAAGATGAAAAATGAGGTAAAATTTTCGAAATTATAAGATGGCACAGACAGATTTCATGAAGTGAATTTTATTATGTTCCTTACCTTGACTTTGTAGAATAATCTTGAAAAAATATACGAAAATGTAGTTAAATGGATACAAGTTGGATGCAAATGTTTAGAATTTTTGAAACATGTTGAAATGAAAAATTGAGAAAAAAAGATTAATATTTGGTTTGAAATGGTTAAATATTGAATTTATAAAATTTTGGGAATTTTACAAAAACAGGATGGAGTAAAACATGTTATAATGTAGATAAATGTTTATTTGTTGTTATCCTGGGAAGCAAGATTAGAAAGCAACGCTTTTGTACCTCTACTCTAATAAATTGAAGAAAAATATCTGTTGAAATAACTTAAAGGAACTTATAAATGTAGAAAATTCTTGAAAGTTGGATACAAAAGATGTGAAATTTTTGAAATTGATTTAATGAAACATTCAGGAAAAATAGTCTATATTTATTTGAAAAAATAGTTAAATATTTGTTTTGAAAATACAAGAATTTAGAATGTTGAAAAAATAAAAAAATATAAAAATTAAAAAAACAAAAGAAGAAAAAAACAGAAAAATTAAAAAAATTAAAGATTATTGCGAGTGACTTATGCACTTCATGTTAAAATGTAAGTTTTGATTTTTGTACTTTATGTTAAAATGTAAACATGGATATGTCTTAAGGATAAGAAAGTGTGATAAAACTCACAATAAAAGGTGAGCATGGCTGATTTTTGGACTCTACGTTGAAATATCTATGTTGAGTATTTGATTTGAAGCTTTTGATCAAAAACTCTGCATGAAAGATGATTCATGAAAGATTTTTCATTTCATATTGAAATGTTAAAACTTGTGATGAAAGATTATTATGTCTCAAGGGATGGAAAAAAATTGATTACCATAGCACTTAATGTTGAAGTATTGACACAGAAGTCAATTTAAAAAATTAAAAAATATGTGATGTTTTTAATGTGAAGTTCTTGATTTTTTTCTATCATTTTTGCACTTAATATAGATCTAAACAAAGATTTATTATACAAGGTTAATTGAAGGTTCTGCGATTTGACTGTAAAAAATATTCAAAAATTCGTTATGGAAGATATGAAAATCATCGTAAAAAAAATTGTCAACTTATCAATCGTTTTCAGCGTTACATATCCATGATCTACAATTTTTCTCTGAATGGGAAAATTGCCTAAATTTTTTTCGATTCACTACCGTCTACAATTTTTATGATACTTACGAATATCGAAAAATCAAAACTTCCCAACCACACCTCGTAGACCTCTCTAATACACTTGTTAGCTAATTTGAAGTGCTCCGACATCGCAATTCCATACAACACTCCATATATCCGCTCATCACCTACAAAACACCCTGAATATCGAATCGCTGTCAATTTAGTTTTGATAACTTCATTCACATGTATCCACGAATCCGCATACGTATCACTTAAAAGAAATATATTATCAATCTGCCCCCGAGCATAGATTTTTTTAACATTCCCACACTCGCTATCTAAACTCTAAGCAAAGATAATCTTCAAGCACGATTAATCCGGTATCCTTTTTTATATTCGATGTTCATTCATCTTTTTCGGCACACATCGTATATGTAATATTTTTCACTGTAGGAAATTTTCGCAACACGACCACTGCACCTTGTACGTATCAGCCAAGCGCGTAAGAAAGTATTAGCCTAACCCTAAGGTTGACACAAACAGATCAAAATTCACTCATTGTTCGAACCCGTCTCCTAGTCGAGAATTCATTCAAACAGGTGGGCTTCTATACGAATTGTAAAATGGCGAACGAAACACGTCTTCGTCGGTGACGAGGTATTTCCAAAAATATCGAATATACTTCGTAAGTCTCGTATTACATAATTTACCAAATTACCTGCTTATTAGTTTCGTGGGAAGTACGACGGCTGCTGTAATATTACGCGAATTTTTCGATATAGTTTAGCTACTGCAACCTGTATAGATTTATTGTACCTACGTCTGTAAAGTAGCTGTACAGTGCAGTGTATTGGTAATAAGTACAAGCGATTAAGTTATCCATAGACGATGTACCAGGCTTCACAGGCCACAGGGTGAAAGATTAAGCATGCAAGTAAAAGTAATACCTTTGTCGTATGAGGAAAAAACACACTCTACATAAATAAAAAGGTCATATCACAACCTCGTTATACGTACCTATAACTTTTTAGCAACACCCTTAGCATAGGACACAAGTTGGAAGTCAATTAATCTATACCAATAGTAGTTATGTAAAAGGTCGATTCGTCACACGATTTATTCGCCTTATGCCATACCGCTTCTGTAAGTATTCTTCTCCGGCCCGTCAAAGCCTTAAAAACACATTATTTTACCCCAGATCTTGGCATCTGTTAAAAGTAAAACGGTTCTCTATACATATAAACCTGCCAGTTCAACAGTAGCCAACAACAAAGCATTCAATACCCTCTATAAATGTTTTTCTTTCACCATCGCATCGCCTCGACCATTTATCCACGCTAATACAAGTTAAAATATACGAGTATTTTTTTCTCCGCAACACCGTAAAATTTCAATACTTGAGTTTCGACCTTGGCCATCGTGCTTTTCTTCTTTCTATCTGAAGTCTGTGCCGAATTCTTCGTCCATCGTTTTTCACTCGTGTGTGATAGTGTGTGTCATATTCTCATCACATCAGGTGAAAACATCAAATTTGAATTTTCCATCGCTCGAAATCGAATCACTTACACCATTCGAGAAAGCAAAAATCACACTTATACAAATCAATACTCGTATGAAAATGTTAACTTGAATTACTTCCTTATACACTTTTAACTAAACATCATTCTTACATTGTACGAGAATAAAAACTGACAACATATCGGGTTTTTTCACCAGTTATTATTATAGGCGTATGGTATAAACCCTATTTTATGGTTAGGATGAATACAAAATACATCCGACACCATAAATTTAAGTCGCAATCGCACTATTCGACCGGAAAAAGCAAGATGTTTTCGTTCGTTCGTACGGTATAAGCATTATATGCAATTATTATAGGTTTATATAGGGCGATGTTTTATCGCCGATGTAAGAGTGTGCAATATATTTTACGTATTTATACGACTTTTTCATTGGTTTTATCATTATTTTTGATATAGGTTTCTCGAGTGTATGTATTTATTTATGCGATGAAGCGAGAGGAGGTGATGAAGTAGCGGTATAGATAGATAGGGTGAAAAATAAATCGTTCAAAGTGACTGAAATTGACCGAAAACTGCAAAAAAAAAGGGAGAATGAAGAATATTTGCAGAAATAAATTAAAATTGTACTTTTATAATAATTTAATTTTGAAAAAAAAAACGAAAAAAATAGGGAAAATATTGGAGGATGAGTTCACAAAATCTGTAGGGTCTCAAAAATTTCTTCTTATAGAATGATTTTACAATTCATAAATCGTTAACCCGCCTCCCCCCCACCCAAAAGTATACTAGGAACATTTACTAACACCAACCTGCAAAATTATAGGGATGTTGTGGGGTAAAGACAGATGAGGAACGAACTCGAAAAATGACAAAAATTGACCAAAAATTCGTTCAAAAAATGGATCGAAAGGAGGTGAGGGCATGCTAAAAATTGAAACGACCAAAAAAGCACATTGAGCCCCCCTTCCTCCCTCCGCTAAATCTATACGTTAAATTTCAATCTTTCATCTCAATTTGAAGGGAAAACGCAAAACGTGCGGCTAAAAAGCTCGAAAAACACCGAAAATTGCACAAAAATTCACTTTCTGGGGCTGTACAGAAAGGCGAGCGGGATAAAAAATTGGAAAATCTGAAAAAACCATACATAGAACCCAACATATGAAAAATTTGGACCCTGTAGCTGAATTCGAAAAACAAGTAGTTTCCAAGACCAATTTAAAAAATGACAAAAATTGCTTAAAAATCCGTTTTTTTAGACTAGAGGGCGGTGAATAGGGGGAAGGGGTAGTGTGAGAAGCGAGTGGCTAAAAATTTGAAACCACCAAAAGACGCATAGCGTCCCTGCTAAATCCATATATCAAATTTTGATCTCGCAGGTCAACTTGATGGAAACACTGATGGCATCCAACAAACTTGAAAAACTCCAAAAATTGTCCAAAAATTCATTTCAACGCTGCAGTTTATTTTGGAGAAGAGGTGTACAACAAAACACAAAATACAAAAAACTGCGAAAAGAACATAAAAAATTGCATTTTTAGGGATATCAGTTGTATGAGGGGGGTGTAATGGGACTGAAGAGCCAAAACCCTCAAAATACTCGTCTAGGACGCCAATTATAAAATTTGCATGTCAAATTCAGCACTTTTGCTTAATTGGAAAAGGAAAGTAATGAGAGAAGCAGACTTTTTTCAGGGTTAGAAAAGGAATCCCCCCCACACACAACAATCTCTTGTTCTAATTGACGTAAGACGTTGATTTTCGGACATGTTTTAAAACCTTTGACTCGATCAATTGGTTTGGAAACGAACAATTTTTGAAAATTTTAGCTCTTCAGTCCCTTCCTCCAAATTCAAGTATCACAGAATTTTGACCCAAAGACTGCCCTCAATACCTCTCTTTCTAATTTACCTAGGAGGCTGATTTTCGGATACAATATGCAACTTATATAATTCTCTATAGATTTCTTCAAAAACGAATAGTTTTTGTCACGTTACCCCCTTAGAATCCTCCTGTATCCTGCATTTCAGCATAACCGAATTTTCACTCAAGGTCATTTGCACTCAAAATATCAAATCTGCCACCAATCTAAGCTCGCTGCCTAAATTTGATCGATTTCGTGTCGGTATCGAGCTGAACAAATATTTGGCATGGCCACAAATGGTATCAATGGCCTTCTAGGACCCACAAAACAGTTTTCGTTGATATTCCTCTTTCCATCATCTGTAGGTCGATAATCTTATAGAAAATTTGGCTAAAAACAATACAGAAACTAATTGAATAATGATTAGAACAAATAAAAGCGTTGATTTTATGAAAAATATCAAAAATAAACATGAAAAATTATGAATTGAGTAATGTACTTTGGAAATTTTCTAAAGTAATATTCAGTGTTCCAGAAACCCAATGTAATCGACACCATTTTTATTCAAACTATCTCACAACCATCTCTCTCCGATCTCAAAACTGGGTAAATTTCATCATTCGAAATAAGGGGAAAATATCTCAAAATAAATCAAACAATTTTTTTATTAACGTCAAATTTCAAAGTGTCCAGATTTAAAAAGATTAAGTATATGTAGGTTATCACTCGTACAAAAATAAATAATCACCATCTATAGATATAATGCTCAACTCAGTACAAGACTACGAATCTCAACCGCCATGCACATTGGGAAAGAAAAAAAGCAGCAAGCTGATTATCAAATAAGACGTATCATTGCGGACTTACAAGTATATACAGCACATACACAACAATGATATTAGGAGGTAACCGAATAGGCTTGATAATACACATTAGAAACGGTGGGGTTTAATCGAAAAAAACTCCATACGTACTGTAACTCGACCGTAATAACGAACCTGATCATACGACCCTACCATCGTCAAATACCAATTATACCCGTCGAATCCACCTTGGCGTTATAATTCGCCCCAAAATCAAATGTATAATTTTTTCTTCGCTCTTCAAAATTTGATAAAATTAAAATAAAAAGCAATATAAACACATACCTCGATTGAAATCCACTGCCCTATATGTATACGTGACCAAAATACTAACACAGTTACCTCTACCTTATACCTAATCAACCTATACGTGGGTTGAATTTTTTTTTTCTCCGCATCGCATCACAATATTATTACCTAATATCATTGAATAAACATACACAGAATCAAAAAAGAACCACACGTATCATATTTTACGCCTAATTCACAATAAAATGCGAATTTCTCACGGTTACATACGTGGCGAAAAATCAATTCGTTTGAGATGTCAGTACAAATGTATCTAGATGTCATATAAAAACCGCCAATATTACTTATAAGAAGTCACAACATAATGTCTACGACTATTTGTAAGTCTACGTGTATTCAAGCCATGTATATTTATCACAAACCTTTGAATAACGTGTTCTTCGATTACAATAAACACGAAGGGGGATGAAAAAACTAGCTACACAGTCAGAGTAGAAAAAAAAAGCTAAATAGTTTCGATATTTTGTTCGCAGAGTGTATTAAAGAGACACGTAATACAGCGAATAGATAAGTCAGTATATTATAGTTATTTATCCGAATCATTATTCTTTTTATATTCAATTTGCCAATAGATAAAAATCGAAGATAAATTATATATTTTTACAATCTGCTCGACCATATCGTTCTATAGAAAATCATTACATACAAAAGATACAAGACGTTTATCAGTGGGTATCATCGTTTGTATAAATTCTTTCGTATACCAAAAATATGTACATCACATACCGGGTGTTTCGCATTAACCTCGCTATCCTTATACCAGTGATAGGTCAACTTACGAGACTTACGTGTATGATTGTTAGCATAGCCAAAAAATTAAAGGGACTAAGATATGCTATTTTCAAAATCATGTTTTCACCCAAACCTGTCACTCACTTCGAAAATTCTTAGAAAAAAATCAATAATGAGGAAAATCTGCTATTTGCTCTAAAACGTAGAAGGGGGATATGGAAAAAAAGTTGCAAAATGACGTAAAATGAATGAGGTGAAAATTTGGGAGCTCTAACTTAGCCCTTACCCCCACCCCTTTTTGATCTAAAATTTAAAAATTTACATAGAAATCGAAAAAAAATTATTTTTTTGATTTTTTGGCACTAACGTGTCATAGTAGACTACATAAGCAAAAATTCACAATTTTTTTTTGCTTTCCAGCGGTTCCAAAATTTTGTTTAAAAATAGAAAAAATTAATTATTAAAAACTTTTTCAGGGTAATGATGTAAGAATATGAAATTTCGTCAATTGAGAGTATTTTTTTTTTTTTTGATTTTTCACTTCAAAAATAATCCGATATTCAATTTTTTTTAATTTATAAACATGGTTTTGGAACCCCTGAAAATCAAAAACAAATTCGATTAGTTTTTTTTAGTCTCATGGGGTCTACTGCGACACGTTGGCATAAAAAAAACAAAAAAAAATTTTTTATTCATCATGAAAATTTTGAAATTTCAACTAGAAAGAGGGTGTGGTAGGGGTCAAGTTACAGACCCCGAATTTTTACCACGTTCACTTGACGTCATTTCACAATACCCCCTCCAACTTTCAAAAAAACCCTAAAATTGAAACGTTCTAGTGTGTACTCTCTAAGATGTGTGATATAAAAATCATTAGTGGGGGTGAAGTGGTTCGTAAAATGTAACAAAATACAGACGAAAAAATTTGACTAAAAATCAGTAACTTTTCAGCCTAATTTTATAGGTCTACATCATACTGCCAATGAAAACCAGGCTACTACAGTCTATCGACCTGAGGAGGATGAGGGGAGAAGATATCAATAAAATCCGTTTTAGTGGTCCTAGAAGACCAATACGACCACTTTTGTGCCACGTCAGATATTTTATTTTATTTTTTATACCCCCCCCCCCTCATTCAAGACTAAAATTTTTTACAACCTGCTCAGTTTGGAGGCGAATTAGATATCTGTATGTGATAAGTGGAGACGATCTTGGGTCAAAATTAACAGTTATGCCCAAATTTAGGGGAAGGGATGCTGAATGGTTAAAACTGCAAAAATTATTCCTTTTTGAGCCAATCAATACACAACCCAGTCCTAGATTTACCTTTTGAAGGTTTCAACTTTTCATACCCATTGGTCTCCTTCACAGCCCCAAAAATGTGTTTTTTTGGGGCAGGTTTTCTTATTTTTTGAGTTTGTTCCTCGCATAACTACCCTCCAAATTAAGCTAGGAAGTTGGAATTTAGAATTTAGATTTATTATAGGTTTTAGATGTGCCTTTTCTATTTATACGGAGAAAAAAAAAATTTAGTCATTTCTGGACAAAATTAGAAAAAACTTCGAATTTTAAAGGTAAATGTGAGGGAAGCAAAATGACTGCGCCCCAAGGAAAAGATTATAAATCAAATGTAGATATGAATTGGTTTGCAAACTGCGATGATAGAAATATCTCAAAAATCAGTGATTTTCGTCGTTCAACGTTCAATACATACATATGTATGTATATTTTTCTATATTCGGAAGAAACCTTCAAAGTTTCTGCTCGAGCTATTGAGTGGCGGGAAGATGCTATTACTCGTTTAAAAGATTTTTCAAGGAGAGTTCATTATAACTTTTTCAGAAGTTATTCATTGAAAACAGAAAAAATAAAAAATTTTTAACCACATATTTTACATGTAAATCGTCACAGTTTGCAAACCACTTTATCTACACTCGTGATTTTTTTACCACAGTTACTCACATACATACATATATATCCCTTGTCTTGTGGCGCAATCGTTTTACTTTTCTGATATTTACCTTCAAAATTAGAATTTTTTCCTGTTTTTGTCCAAAAATGAATAAATATTTTTTTTCTTCAATTGATATTTCTTCTTCTATACAAATGCAACCCTCGGGGCTACCACCCCAATCAGTGAGTTGAAGGTGCTCTCTCGTTCATTTAAAAACATCAAATCAGTTACAAATTTTTAGTGATGTTTTTTTGTATTTATTTTGTCATACTTTACGAACCACTTAGCACCAAACAAACTCGAGAGCATACTCTATGTATTAGAGCAAACAGCAAATTTTTATCATCAGTCAATTTTTTTCTATGAATTTTCAAATTGACGGGCAGGTTTGGGTGAAAATAGCACATCTCAGTCCCTTCGATTTTTTTAGTATGCTAATCATTACACGTGTAAGTCTCATGGGTTGACCTACCACTGGTATAAGAATGTCGAGATCAATGCGGAACACCCGGTATGCGTGCAATGTGATAAAAATACCACTACTCACAATCAGCTACATAGGTTATCTATAAGAATACGTAGACAGGTCTATAAACGAACTTCAATACACTCCTGCTGCCTGCTGGCATCTACTACTTGATTAAACTCAGTCAGCGATTATTTTGGAGTCCCCTTATTGCACGATGAACCAACTTTTACAAAAAGGATTCAGCCACTAATCGGGAATAGTTCCATTTGTACCCCTATTTTAAAGTTTACATATTCTGCACGTTCGGCTTTTATAGGCTTGTGTAAACGATATATACACGAGTGGACATAACAGAACATTTATCAAAAAGTTATGAATTAGTCACCGACACAATAGGATGATGTTCTCTTTCAACAATAAGGCATTTTCGATACACCACGCAAGACTTTTTCGTATATTATGACGCGATGCTATATCTAGCCATGTATTCAACTTTTGATAAGGGTGAAAAGAGCCTTTTACGGTGGTAAATCTGGTTACGTTTGTTTTGTTATTTTATACACCGTTACTCCTCCACCTCAGACCCATTCGTACAGCTAGAGCGTCGTCGTGTCCGAATGTGTATTGTCCGATAGATTTCGGACGATGATGGGTTTTATATATGTAAGTAGGTAAAAGGCGAGGGAGGAGGAAAAAAACGATTTTTTATGTTATGTACGCGGGTATATTTATATGGATATTGGATACAGACACTAGACAGAGTCGTACGACCATTCGACAAGGTGAATATAGGTATAAGGCGGTTGTTGTTTATTTAGCGATGAGAGCAAATTACATGGATATGTATTTGTCGAGTGTTCGAGGTGTTTATATGTTTACTTATATATATACATTTGTTTGTTTATGTTTGTTTGGGTTTACAACAACTATGTAATATATGTACATTATATCGCAATACGACGGATTAAAAACGAGTTGAATATTTGATCAATGTATCGATATCGAGAGTATTTTTATTATTTCATAAAATAGGCGAGGATAGAGAAAATGGAGCAACTCAATTAAATCTACTTTTGGTATTATTGAGCAGAAAAAATATAAAATGGTCATAATTATAAATAAATGCACATTAAAATATAACTATACGTAAGTATCTAATATGAGAACTGAAGAGATTTTACGTAAGCATTTTTATAATAAAATTAAGTAAATGGACAAAAAATAAATAAATAAATCAGTCGACAGAATATTTTCAATTGATGAAAGCCACGATCTTGAATTATGGAGTAAAAATCATTTTTCCACCGACTTTTTCACTCATAAAATAGTTACTTAATTTCGTTACTTTTTCGTTATTCTTGAAATTTAAATCGAGCCAAGTACACCAAAAAACTAAAAATTGAAAATGCAACTTTCTTTGCTTACCAAATTTTTACACGAAAAAACAAGTAACAGATCCGAGTTAGGCGGGTCAAACTACCCGCAAAAACGTCATTTGTGCAATAAAAGTACTCAAAATTTAAAAATTTACATCGATAAAAATCATCGAAAATTGGGTAAAAAATTGACACAAACGAATTTAAAAAGCAGATAATTCATCTAAAATATGTTAAAAATCGTTTAAAACTATCGAAAATTGGTTACAAAATTAACAAAACTAGGTGAACAGTGCAAAAAATTGACCAGAAATCGTTAAAAATCAGTAAAAATTGGGTAAAAATGCAGAAAATTGATTAAATATGTAAAATGAAATTATTGAATAATCATTGAAAATTTCGTAAAAATTGTCAAACACGGTTTAAAAAAGCAAAAAGTTGAACAAAAATTGCGAAATAATGTTGAAAGACTAATGAAAACTGACCACAAATTGTTAAAATTCATTGAAAATTTTGTAAAAATTCGACAAAAATAGGTCAAAATAGAAGAAAAATGACCAAAAATTAAAAAAAATATCATCAAAAATTGAGTAGAAAAGGTCACAAAAATGCGGAAAATTAGTGAAAAATGCTAAAAATTAAGTGAAAATTGACCAATAATATGACAAAAATCGTAAAAATCAATGAAAATTGATGAAAAATTAGGAAAAAATGTTAAAAATTTGGTGAAAATTAATCTAAAGTATGAAAAAAATCATTAAAAAATGAGTAAAAATTGGGTAATAAATTAAAAAAAATGCGTAAAAAAATTTGGTTAAAAATTACATGAAAATGGAAAAAAACGTGAAAATTGACATAAAATATGAAAAAAATCGTAAAAGATGAAGGAAAATTGGGTGAAAAATTGGCAAAAAGTCGCAAAGAAAGGGAAATTGGTCAAAAATTACGATTAAATGTTGAAAAATATATGAAAATTGAACAAAAATATAGGGGAAAAAGTTGAAAATCATTGAAAAAAGAGTCAAAAGTGACATAAAAATAGGAAAAATTGATCAATAATCCCGAAAAATATGTGAAAACTGTCGAAAAACATGACAAAAATCGGTAAAAATTATCGAAAAACGTGTTAAAATTGACCTAAACATGTAAGAATAATTGATTAATATTCATAAAAAATTTTGAAAAATGTTTGAAAATTGGCTTGAAATATGAAATAAATTGTAGAACTCATCGAAAATTGATCTTAAATCACGAAAAAATATGGCAAAAATGGGTTGAAAATGCAGAAAAATAAATCGAAAATCACGAAAAAATATTGTAAAATACGTAAAAATTGAACAAAAATTGGAAAAAAATCGATAATTGAATAATGATTTAACAAAAATGGGTTAAAAATTCAGAAAATTGGTCAAAAAATAACGAAAAAATGTTGAAATAAAATACGAAAATGGACTTACAATATGAAAAAAATCGTTAATTACTTGTAAGAATGACAGAAAGCGCAATAAAAGTCGAAAATTGATAAAAAATCACAAAAAAATGTTAAAAAACATGTGAAAACTGACAGAAAATTATTAAAAATCATTAAAAATGTAGTAATAATTTGACAAAAATGGGTAAAAAATGCAGAAAAGTGATCGAAAATACGTGAAAAATGAACAAAACAATAGGAACAAAATCGTTAAAAATCATCGATAATTGAGTAATGATTTACCAAAAATGAGTTAAAAATACAGAAAATTGATCAAAAAATAACCACAAAATATGTTGGAAAATATATGAAAATTGCCCTACAATATGAAAAAAAAAAATCGTTAATTACTTGTAAAAATGACAAAAAATGCGTAAAAAATCTCGAAAATTGGTCAAAAATCGTTGAATATAATTGAAAATTGTATAAAAATTGAACAGAAGAACATAAAAAGTGCAGAAACATTATGAAAAATCAGGTAAAAATGTTGAAAAATATATGAAAACTGACCTGAAATAAGAAAATAAAATCGTCAAATATCATCATAAACATATGAAGCATCAACGACAAATGTTGAAAAATAGTTGTAAATTCACCAAAAATAATGAAATCCATAATTTTAGAATATGTTTATAACGTTGCATTCAAATCAATTTTAAAAATATTTCCAATACGCTAAAATTTTTGGGGAAAATATAAGCATAAAAACAGGCATTTAACGTCTCGTTGTGTGGATCTCAACTTCACACAAACGTTGGTTGGACCTCAGATTCAATGTAGAAGACCGAGTAAACGACGATATTGATCAACTTGAGATAAAAATTTCGAATACTGATATAAGTTGACAATGCCACAGGAAAGATGCGAATTTATATCGTATCAGGGAGATATCTGCAAATTTCAACTTTTTCAATATAGTATCGACTTGTACGAACAACACTGCATTTAGATCGCCCTTAAATTATATTCACTTTGGTTTATCTAGGAGGTCCGAACAACGTATATGTAACTTTTCACTGCACACATTTCATTTGAACGAATGAGTGTGTGTGTGATTTTCAGTCAATATGTCGTTGATCGGACTCGTTCGACAAACATTCCAAATCGTTTAAAACGTTGTGCGGACCTGCCAAATGTCCGCACAACGTTTTCGGTCCAACCAAAGTCTGTGAAAATTCAAATGCGTGTCCAACCAACGTATGGTTCCGCAACACACACCCTCACACACAAAAAATTCAAAGTTATCAAAATCTACCAATTTAAAACCATTTCATAATTATTGGCAGGAGGAGCTGAGAGCACTGTACTTTTACGTAAATTTAACATCCAAAATTTCGTCACCTCCTCTTCTCCTCCAACCATATACCTCACAGAGCACCGTATACCTACGCGCAAAAAAAAAAAATGGTAAAAAAAAAGAGAAGAAAACAATATATTCGAGGGATTTCGGACACAATAGGTGTGAAATCGTTAACAATACCAACAGAGGGTATAGAGTAGGCGATAATCTACTTCTACTGTAGGTAGTTAGGTAGCTATAGCTAGGTACCATCAGCTTACCAAGGGATTATAAAGCTTTGGTAAATACACAAACAGCTCATATGCGGTATGAGTTGTAACGGTGTGCCCTTTTCGTAAATCCGCAGAAAACAATGATTTATGACTTTTATCAACGGCAATACTTTTTTTTTTTTTTCGTTGCTGCATGAATTCTTACAGCAATAGCAAACGATTTTAGGAAAAATTGTACACAATGAACGAATGTAAATTAATAGCTAAAAATGGGCGTATACTTTGGTGAATCGTTTTGACAATACAAAAAGGTAGGAGAAAGACCTTTAATTTGTAATGTTTTGCTTTTTATATGTCATCGCCAATTGAGCGTGAATCGATAAGATGGGTGAATGTGTGTGTCTGCTCAGTGCTGTATGTGTACGCGCCTCGCCTCGCCTCACCTCGCCTCTACAAAGGCCTTTGCTCTTTTTGGTTTGATGCTGTGTGTGTGCCTGTGCGGAGTGTGCTGAATAGATGAAGAAGCCTTATTTATGTCTTGGGGGGATGGATAAATACTATGTACGTATGTTCATGTACGTGTGACCAGAGTTACATATGTACCTATAAAAGTCCTCGCAGCATATAAAAGGAAACAAACATGCGTAAAATACTCAGCCAAGCCGAGCCTATGCCTATACGATAGATAAGATAAAACTCTCGAACTTACATTAAGAAAAAAAATCCGCCAAGTTTTGCAAAGCTTGATGGAAAAAAATACACGATACGACAACAAGACGACGAAATTAACGACATTAGAGATAATTATACGACTATAGCTAATAATTAAAATATCCATCTAAAATGTGATAATAATAAAAAGCTTATAGGCTCGAGTTGTCGTAGCGTATCCGGTATGAGAATTGTGCTATTTTTTCCATTATTATAAATTTTGCAATCGCCAACATAATTCATCGTCTATATACGAAACACCTGTTTTACCACAATGAATATCAGCTAATTTCATCTTTACAGTCACCAGTTCGAATCAAGGTTTTGAAAAATATTAGTACACTATATAATGTACCTTACTTATTTAAACACAGCCACTAGGAAAGTCATCGAATTGTCGTTATTCCGGTGTAATTTTTCTACTATGACCCTTTTATTTTTTATTTATTTAGATTTTTTCCTTCTATAAAGGGTACGGTAAAAAAGCACCACGGTGTCTATTTTTGAACGTAAGAAGGCGTAGATTCATATTTCAAAAGGCGAACTCTCTTTGGCATACGAAAACAACACCAAAACACGTGGCAAATCTCCAATTACACCCCAATTAACAGAGATTTTTATTCAAAATGCCTTTCACGATGTTATTTCGCCTCTAACACCAGCAGATGCCAGTGGCCGGGATGAAATACTCGTGTGCTTAGGATTCCCATAATGATTGTCCATCGAAATGGTTTGCACGACTTGCTACATTATCCAACTGTGCTACAGTATCACGTACGTCTACGTATATTAGACATTTTTATCTGTTAAGTACAACTACAAGCACATACAATACAACGATGGCTCATTTACCTAGGAAGGTATATTATAATACGCAACATATACATATGACTAGGTAATATAGGTAAGAAGGATATTCTCTATAATAGTAAAATGTGTGTGTGTACAACATGTTGACTTCGACACATGATGCATGATCAACGGGTTCGAGCTAGCTCAAAATTCATATAACAAAAGATTCCCTCATCCGGGCTTCCCAATATCAATGAAAAGAGACCATTCTACTAAACCCACATTAACATATACCTAATTACGTTAATTTTATGCCGCGAAATCGGACAAAAAAAAGCCAACCTGTTATTATGGCAGTGCAGTTGTGTCAGTGTGCATATATGTAGAGTGAGACAGGTATATGAAGAAACAGAAAGAAAAGATGAATTGTTACAATAGTTTATTGACGGTTGAAGTTTCATCAACCATTTGCCATCATTAATACGTGATGATCAAATTGAATAGGTAGTTTGGAAATTTCAAACAAATTCATGTCGACAAGACATTGATAAATAATGCGTTTTAATCTTAGTTTTTTTTTCGAAAGTTGGGAGTGGATATGGAAAAAAGGTTGCAAAATAAAGTCAAATAAACGCCGAAAAAAAAAATATTTTTTTGAATTTTTTTGGTATAAATGTGTCATTATTGTAGACCACATGGAACTAACAAAATAGTTTTTGTGAATTTTTTTTGCTTTTCAGGGTTTCCAAAATCATTAAAAATGGTAAAAATCACGTATTTTGAAGCGGTTTTCAAACAAACGTCTAAAAAAAATTAATTTCACTTTTTATACGCAATTGTCGGTAAAAAAAAAAGATGAAATTAATTTTTTTCAGATTTTAGTTTGAAAACTGTTTTGAAATACGTGATTTTTACCATTTTTGTGCATGATTTAGGAACCCTTGAAAGTCGTAAAAGTTGCAAAAACTGTCAAACCACATTCACAATGGACAAAACCAAAGTGAAATGATTTTTTTTTTTCAGATTTGTTTGAAAACTCGTTTTTAAGTACGTGATTTTTACAATTTTTATGCATGATTTTGGAACCTCTGAAAAGCAAAAAAAAATTGCAAAACCTGTTTTGTTCGTCTCATGTGGTCTACTACAACACATTCATACAAAAAGTCCAAAAAATAATTTTTTTATTCGATTTATATGTAAATTTTAAAATTTTAAACCAGAAAGGGGGTGGGTTGGGGTCAAGTTGGAGACCCCAAATTTCTAGCATGTTTATTTGACGTTATTTCGCAATTTTCTTCTTCCTTACCTTCCTCCCAATTTTTACAAATTTTAGAAAATCGACAACGGATAAGGCTCAAAAGTTGTCAAAGAACCTCATACCAACTAGGTAAACATTTTAGGCCTGAAAGTTCAAATTTACCCTCCTCAGCGAAAGCTCAAGGCTAAAAAAATGCAAACAATTTTCAGAAATTGTAAAAGAAAATTCCAAAAGATTTCATTAAAAATGAGTATAATATTGTTTTTTTTTACGCAAAATAATTAACAGCGATAATTTTTCATCTTCACCCATTTTTCTAAGAGGGACCAAAAAAACGTTATTTTTCGCACTTTTTGAAATGTCTTCAGAATAATTCGAGAAAAATTCAATTTTAAAAACATTTAAATTGAAATAGATGTACTAATATTCTCTTAACGCATTGAAGTCATCAAAGGCCATTTTTTGGCTTCTACTGATTTTTTTTTAGAAGAACAAGAAATCAAGGGTAACCACGTATTTCTCATAAAATAAAGATATTTAAGGACCACTGCAAAAACAAAAGGAGAGGGAAAATCGCTGGAAATTATTTAAATGAACTAAAATTACCTGTATTAGAGTCATTTCGATTGAAATTTTTCCAAAATTGAGGTTTTCTCGAATTATTTTAAAATATTTCAAAACGAGTAACAAATAACGTTTTCCAAGTCTCCCTCAAAAGGAAGGGAGAGATGAAAAATTATACTTGTTGATTATTTTGGGTATAAATAACACTAATAAATTCATTTCTAATAAATTAAATTTTGATAAAATTATTTGAAATTTTTTACAGTTTTTGATAATTTTTTTAGCTTTGAGCTTTGAGAGCTAAAAATTTTAATCACGTTAGTTTCAGGTCGTTTGACAACTATTAGGCACCATCGGTCGTCAATTATCCGAAATTTACAAAAATCGATCTACCCTATAAATTACTTGAATTGTTATGGATTTGAAAAAAAAATCAATAAAATCAAAATTTATTATCGACGCCAATTAATTGTCGTTCAGCGATGATTTTTTTAGCTTGTTTTTAATGAAATATTGCGGTTACGATAGTTGCCAACATTGTGAGGGATTAGGTTGATTTTAATGTGAATAATCAAACCCTTCCAGGGCTGTAAAAGTAAAAACCGAACTGAAATATTGAAAAAAATTGTCAAAAACTCAAACTAATTATTAGTAATTAATTAAGTATATGAATATAATCGTAAAATGCATAGAGTGTGGCTTCGCTCGATCCGCATGTTAAAGGTGATCTGATAACTGATCCTCAATTCAGAAGGGAAAAGAAAAAAATACAGCTCGGATGTCATTTTTTGCCCCGTCCCTCTCAGGACTCACTTTCTTCACATATCCTCTTCGTCCGTTCTCATCATCGCATTTCAATTTTTATTGAACTTAAATTGTGTCCCAAAGAGTGGTAAACATTTTTCGTTATAATAAAAATTCTGAAAAAAGGCTTCCCGAAGCGTTAATTTCCTAAAAAAGGTCAAAAATGTTTAATTTTTGGTTTTTTGAAATTTTTTAAGAAAAATAACACTGATTATTGAAACCTATTGTTTAAAAGATGTGCAAAGTAACGAAATGAGATAATTTAGGAAGGGTGCCAATTTCCAGAAATATCCTCCCACCCCCTACTTTTCAGAATCTCATTTATGTAAGTAATTTAAGTGAAATCTAGCGTTTGAATGATGTTCAAACTAATCTAATAAGCTGATTCAGGCAGAGTGTCGTTTTCCAAAACCACCCTTCTACCCCCTCTCCACCTGACTAGGTAAAAAAAATAATATGAACAGAAGCGAATTTTCAAAATTTTAACCTCACTTCGCTTGGGTATTCACACATTTCCATTTAACACCAAAAATTAAGCTTCCAACCTTTTTTTTTTTTTTTGTTTACCATCATTTGGGCTTAGCAACTTCCCTCCTTTCAAACCAAACCATCAAACTCCGCCTATGTGGACAAACTCGAAAAAAAAAATTAAATTCGCTCAAAAAATTACTTTATTAGAATTGTAGGAGGAACAAGAGAAATGGAAACTTGAAATTTTCAAATTTTGGGTCGTGAAGCTCGAATCTTTCATCAGTTTTGACCCAACTAGATTTTTTTGGTTCAAAACGCTCAATTAAAAGTTTAAATCATCAGTTTGAAGGTGAAAAACTTGTCCGATGAGAAAACTAACCTAAAATTCGAGTTGGACGAGTAAATATACCCTCATCTAGGTAATTTAAACGAATATTTTCAAGAAGTTGAAGGAAACATATCGTTTTATGTATTTTTTGGGAATAAAAATGGTGGGACGAGAAAATCAAGCTCGGATTCGTTTTCAGCATGTCAAATTACCTCGATTTAGACACCTTACACGACTGTTTTTATAAAATTTTTAATTTCTCAATTTTGGCCCAAATTTTTTCAATAATTACCAAAAATCGGCCAAAAAATGAACATTTTCAAATTTTAGTAAAATTATTGTGTGAGGTGTCTAAATCGAGGTAAGTGTGATCCGCTGAACACGAATTCGGACTTAGTTTTTTCATTCTGCCAATTCTCCCTTCTCAAAGCTCATCAACGGAAAGACCATTAAGATAAAAATTCAATTTTTCGAAATTATTCAAATACATTGATCTAGGTGTTTAGATCAAACTAAATTTGAACGCTAAACAAGAATTCAGGCCAGTTTTGGAAAAAAAAAATATAATTTTTTCGTCCATGGAAGAGATTTTAACTCCCCAAAACCTCTCTTGCACATGAGTTTTGCTTTGAATGAAGTTTGAATAAATGTTTACCAAAGTAAGTAGCAAATTTTAAAACTTGCCAAAAATTGAAAAAAAAAATTTCTAAAATGAGTTTCTACATCCATTTTAGAAGGGCATTTCTCAGAAAAAATTCTTTCATAGTTTTTCAGAAAATCATGAAAAAAAATCCCATAAGTGACTTTTTTTAGAGCCGCTGAAAAAAAGGTAAATGGTGAAAATTTGCGAACTGTGATAATTTTGGGCATAATAATGTGTAATAACATAATTCCATTTTCAAAAAAAATTTTCAAACTTTGAGTTAGTTTTGCAAGAATAAAAAATTGAATTATACAGATGAAATTTTTACCTTATTATTTTGAGTTAATTTATCAAGTATTGTGACCACTCCACTCCGTTAGTAGATTTTCGAAAAAATGTAAAATTTGGTCCACCCTAATAGGTATCCAAGTACATTAACTCATGCTATATTCAATTCACAAAATTACGTAAAATTCATTTCAAGTGCGACAAAAGCATATAGGAAATTTTATTTTTATATTGAAAATTTTTCGAAAAAAAAAAAAAACAAACAAACAAACAAACAGAAGGTTAATTCAAATCAAAGTGAATTAAAATTGAAGAGAATAACTCGGAATAATAACTTGGCTTCTCGTATCGTAGAAAGATTACGCTCGAAAGTGGAAAGAAACCTCCCTAACCACGTGATCTTTTCGTCACTTCAATTTAAAAAAGCCCATTCGAAGTAGCACAGGTACCTTTCTTTCTTCGTTTAAAAAGCTTTTAAATTTCTGGCCAAAAGTTTTCATGGAACATTAAAAACAGAAAATCGAGCAGTTAGCAAATACCACTACAAAGGATAAGTTGGATACCATTTTAAACGAATAAAAGAAATACAAAGCCCTGCGAGGTGTGTTCGATTAATAACGAAAAATTAAATCAATTATAAAAAGACAATAGACTACTCGAGTTTTATAACGATGGAAATTTCCATTTGAAAAAAAAAACACACTATAGGTCTATCAACGTAAAGAGAAAGGAAGCTTTTCGCGAGAATTTCTACCCCTTTTGTAAAGCTATACTCGTATAAAAATACAGATACTGCAGGTCAAATATACAACAAAATGGTTGACAATGCATAAAAGAGTCGAATTGTTCGATACTGTCGCAACCGAAATGCGTTACCAGTTTACGGTTAATTAACGAAATTAATTAACCGGTCTCGTACATATAAGTGAGTACGTAGGTACATCCACTAACTATGTTACCATATTACAATAAATGATGGTAGAAAATAATAGTTGTCTTTTGGGGAAAATACACGTAAGTAGCTGTAGGTATAACAGAATCGCATGCATACACCATAGGTACACCAATCCGAAACGCAAGCATTTCAGAATCAGCTACCGGTTAAACACAGCCTACCACGTTGAAAATCTATTATTACTAAACAGCTAAATTATAATATTTAAAACGAACTTAACTAACGATGGTATGTTATTATTCTTATTGTAATAGATGCGGTTTCGGAATATGCGTGCTTCTCAGTCAACCAAATGGCATATCGGTAATATACCACTTTTTTTTTTTTTTTTTTTTTTTTTTTTTTTTTTTATTGTTAAGTACCGACGATGGATGGTGAAGTGAGATGGTGCAATGGGGGCCTCAGTTATTTGAAAATTAAATATTTTTTTGTAACGACTATACGCAAACTAATGCACACCAGTACACACTACACACGCCTATGTTTGCGTATGGTGCATATGTGTATGTAATATGGGCTATATTTACAATATTGCGGAGGAAACCACGATGTCTATGTACGCACAGACTGGCTGATGATTAAGGTGTATATAGGATATGGTGGATGATCAAAGGGATATCCTCACAGTTTTCTGTTTAAATAAATTGCACCTCGTGTTTATGGAAGTAGGAATAAATTAGCAGGAACTATGATTGTGGTTAAATGAGATAAATTATTAATGATCATTTCATTGAATTACTACGGTTAATTAAAGTTGAGAAATATATTTGAGGGAGGCTTTGTGGTAAAAAATGTTTTATAATTTGGTATCTGCTAACGCCTCGGCTCAATAAGGAGAAATTTTAGCAATCCAAGGAAAAAAACATTTCCTAATAAGAGTCAAAAACTGCCCCCGACCTTAAATCGATCAAACTTGAGCCAAAATGTTACTACCTAATTGTTTAAAAATATGCCAAAAACATGTTTGAACTCTTACACCCCCACTCTTTCCAGAATTATCGCCACCCTCAAATGTCGAAATTTCAACACGCGATATCTCTGTAAGGGGAGGATAAGAACTTCTGAAATTTTCACAGATTATACATCTAGCTGAGTACTAGGAATGACAATTGTTTGAAAATTTTCGGTTAACATTTTTCCAATTTTTTTTTCATGTTGAAATTTTCAAAAAAAAGTTGAGAATTTTTTTTTTTGGGGGGGGGGACACATGGCTGAAAATGTTTTTATTATCTTTGTTAGGTGATCATCTATCACATATATTCTTTTGAGGTTCAGAATTTGATTGCAATATGCTCAAAAAAAAATTAAAACCAAAAAAAAACACGTTTTTCACTATTTTTTATAATTAATAAGGGAGGTATCCCAATTCAACGCAAAATTTCGAGTCAATACATGAATAAATTGAAAGTACATAATAGAAGAACTCCATTTCCAAAACTTCAAGTCCTGAAGTGCATTTCTTGAATTTTGGCGAATTTTTCAAAATTCAAAATTATTTCTTGGTCCTGTAAATCATGAAAATTTGATCTGATCAACGAATAAAGCTAAAATTTGGTACATACCCTACTTTCGACCTCCCAAATCGATTGAAAACGGTTTCAAGATGTTTCGTAACCTTCAGGGAAATTTTGGACTTTTCCAGTGCTGGAGAACAGTTCATAAAAATGGTACATATGAACATCAACATCTAAAATCTCGAATTACCCATATTGGCGACCTATTTATTCGATTAAAGCACAATTTTCCAAAATTCGTAAATTCTGAGCTCAAATCCATATTTGAAAACGCATATTTAAGACAACTATCAAATCTACATACCATATTTCAACTTCCCAGCTTAGTTAGGAGAGGAAATATGCGTAAAACAACCTCAAAAAATAAAAAAAAAACGACCAAACAACCAATTTTTTGGAGGGGGTGTAGAGGAGAGGGTGCAATGAGACTGGAAAGCTGAAACGTCCAAAATACACATGTAGAACCCGTACTAAATTTACATGCCAAATTTTAACCTCCCAGCTCAATTTGGAAGAGATCTGTGTGGGACAATTCCAAAAAATACGGAAAAGCGACCGAACAACCATTTTTGGGGCTGTAGGGGGTGCAAAGGGGCTGAATAGTTGAAACCATCATAAAGATTATCCATGATCCTTACTGAACCTACATAACCAAATTCCAACTTCCTTGCTCAATTCGAAAGAGAGATAGGGGAGGTAAATTTGATTTTTAAGGTGAAAAGGGGGAAACCCTCTTATTTCCTATTCTAATTGACCCTGGGAAGCTGATTTTTGGATATGAAGTACAACTTCCGACTCTGTGTCGATTATCACAGAGAGGACAAATTTTGAGCTTTTTTCCCCTCAGCACCCCCTCCCCCAAATTTGGGCAAAACATATATCTAATCTGCCGTCAAACTGAGTCTATTTACCGAATTGGAGCGATTTTGGTCGATATCAAACAGAGTAATAATGATTTTAGTTTTTAGAGGAAAAAAAATGAAAATAAAATAAAAAGGAATAAACATCTAACATAGCCAAAAATGGTCTCAATGGTTTTCTACGACCCCAAAACAAATTTTCTTGATATTCTCCATAACAGCGTGGTTTTCATTAACGATATGGGATAGAAAATCAAGTTAAAAATCACAGTCGAGAAATAAACCTCCGTGGAATCATCCTCGTTTTTGAACTATGGGTAGGTTCATGATTTTGGTGTCGTATTCGCATGAATTGACCCCCCCCCCTTTCGCCTCCACCAACATGAAAATGAAATCAGATTTTTAGTTCAACCTCTATAAGTAACTTATTTTATGGCGGAGATTCATGTCCTCCTCGGAATGGTCTTATAAGTTTATACGATCCTGAGATACTGAAACGGATAACTGGCGGGGGGGGGGTTTTGAACAGACTTATTTTTCCGAATAAACGAGCTCATTTTTTCGACTAGATCTTCAATTTTTGGCAATTTTTTCGCCTACATTCGAAAAAAAATGAATAAATTGAAATAGTGAGGAATGTTTACTTGAACAGGGCGGATGGCAAATTTTTTCGTAGTGATACAATCAAAATGAAAAGTATGAATAGATTAGACTTGTGTGCATACCCAAGCGCAGCGAGGGCGAAATTTTGATAAAATATGATTTTTTAATCATTAAAAAGTGCATACTTCGAGGTTTTATGAAGAAAATTTTTCATTTTCAATTTTCAAAAGTTTTCCAAGTTTGGTGACCACGCTTGCCTTCTAAGTAAGAAGAGATTTAATGGAATTTATTCTTTAAAGTACTGATAAAAAATATAGCCTGAGCGGAAGGAGGGCAAAAATGCTAGGAAATATGTCAGAAAGCTCGAAAATTTGCATTTTTACACATCTTTTCTAAAATTTATCAAATGCCAATTTTCAATTTTTCTAAATTTTTCCGAATAAATTACAGCTTTTTCATTTGTGAGGAGACCTTTCCCCTTCATTCTGGCTGTAGCAGTCAACTTGAACTCGTCAGGTTGTTGTGTAAGGATTTTAACTGAATGTTACTTCAAATATGCTTCAAAACCGATTTTTGAAAAATTTCTGGAGAGGGCTACAGCCCTTTAGCCTTCCTTGTATGCGCCAAGCAGTGAGAGAACCATAGAAAAAAAAACAGCTAAAAATTCCTTAGAATCTGTTTAAAATTAAGCAGAACCAAAAATACCATTTGAAAATACGAAATTGATTTTTTTTAAATTTTTCATCTTATACATATAGTTTTGAAACATACAGTTTTTATGATTAAAAAGTAGCAAAAATTTTTCCCCTCTGCGTTAAGAAGTTTTCTGAAGCTTTATAAATTCTTTATAAACTACGAGTATTTTTAAAAGAAATCAAATCATTGTTTGAAATTCAATTTTGAGCTTTACGAAGTGTCTTTTCAAATTATAAACACAAACGATAGGATGATCGAATTATATCTAGATTAGCCACTGAAATAAATACTCATTGTTAGCTTGAGATAAAATTCCAGACACATATATCTATACGTGAAAGGTCAAACGATCACACGAGATTTACCCCTAATTAGGAAGTACATTAACTAGGCCTACGTATGTATGTAATCCTAGGTACCTACATATATATATAAGAATGAATAATTCAATATAAAAGTCTATTGTTCGTTTAGTGATCGGCTATTCGAATGATTAAGGTAGAAATTAATTTCGATAAAACTATCGTCGTCGTGTCCAAGAAGAAGAGTACAGGTTAAAGTGGCTTCTAATATGCTTCGTCATATTATCGCTCTCTCGATAGGATCCAGCCGAGTAAGAGAAAAAAAACAATGTTTTATGCCCCGTCATTTAGATCTAACACCTAATACCCCCTGAGGCTTAAACACGTGCTTTAAGTAAATAACTGTCAAGACTCGGTTGTAAAGAGCCAATACGTATACGCGCAGGTTTGTAATTAAAAAAAAAAAAAAAAAAAAAAAAGTTTCGGAATAAACAAATATTAAAAAAAAAAAAAAAAAAAAAAAAACGGCGATAGGACTAAAAAAAAACAAACTAAAACAATCACAAGCATTACGTTTTCTTTATTGTTTATTGATTTTTTTTTATTGGTTTATAGTTTATACGATATTTTATTATCGATAGTAGTTGTTTTTGTTTTTTTTTTCGCTCTAGGGTTGTTTTGTAAATCAGAGAATACACATTGAAGGATAAAAGAATGTTATGGTTGCAGATACCCTCTCTCGTACACATCTTGTTGCAGATAGGTTATACGGATTGCGCTGTGATAGAAAAAGAAAAAAAAAAGAGCTATATTGGTTGGAGGGACTGGGGGAAGGGGGTGGCGGGTCAAACACGCAGCACATCATTACATCGTACACGGTTACCAGAAGACGAAGAAAAAAAATAGATAATTTTTTTTTTTTTACATACTAGGTAGGTCTAGGTACAGCGCATAAAAGTAGCTAGATAGGTACACTGGTACAGTCACCTTATATACCCGTTAATAAAAAATTCCAACATAAACTTAACACATAGGTACTATAACCCGGTCGATGCGTATTTTATAGAAAGTAGAAGTAGTAGTAGAAGAAGAAGAAGAAGAAGAAGAAAAATAGCGAGAGAGAGACAGAGAGAGAGAGAAATAGAAAAAAAAATAGTGTACTCCAACAGCATAATCCCCATCACCAAAGCGTCATTTAAATACTTGTTTCATACGGTATTTTTGGTAACGTATAGAATAGATAGGGTGTAGAATGACCCTCACAGTAATGCGGGCGATGGGGATTTTCGCACGGTGGCGTCTTCAGAATCGGGGGACCAAAGGTAGCGGTAATTGTAGACGGATTATATGGCGCTTTCCCGGGGTCCTCATCAATGTATGTGATGTCAGAGAGAGGGCGACTGCGCGTACTGCGCAAACTATGGATAGATCGACGTTCTTCCAGATCTTCCAACGTTGACTTGAACGCTCGTATAACACGAAGCTGTAAAACACACGGCATATATAGGACGAGTGAGCAGATGTCCGAATTCCATCCCAAGCACACACGCCCCATAACCCATTATACACATACAACGAATATACATACATTTAACATACAACACAAATATCACTCATACGTCGTGTGCGTGTTTGTGTGTGTCTTGTCTGTGTATTCCAAACCAATCTTTTTTTTTTGTCGATAGAATATTCATTATTATTTTAAGGTTTTTTTTTTTCTCTCATTTTTATTAAGTATTATTTTTTCATATTTTTTTGTGTTTTTTATTTTATTTTTTTCGCGAGCGAATAAGTTTTCCTATTTTATTAATTAGGTAAGTAAATAAGAAATAGGTATAAAATATACGATTAAGTACTTATATGTAGGTAAATTAATTTTTGGAGCAGGTTACCATACCAAGTCACTTCTCACGGTTTTTTTTTTTTTATATAATAATAATTATTAAAATGGGGTGCTCGATGAGATAATGAATAATGGTGATTATGATCATAACACAAATACACCACAGAGCGTTAAAAGAAAAATCGATAAATCGAATGATATTCCTTTTACGTCAAATATTAACCTACGACATCAAGATTTTTAACTACCTAATTCAAAATTATCACACGCAAATCTATACAGGCTATTTTGTTATCGTTGAATTGTGCGATATAAAACGATATTTTTATATGTAGTGCGGTTTATTTTACCTTTGCCATTGATGGGCCAGTACAACTGATGTAGGGATTTACCTACAAGTAAGTAGGTATTGAAAAAAATATATTTTAAAAGTACGATGCGTATACGTAATAGGTATCTATTTAATCGATAACGTTTTTGATATTTCAGTATTTTTTTTTTTTTTTTTTTTTTTTTTTTTTTTTTTTTAAAGGGTTTTTTTTAAAAATTTTTTTTTTTTTTTTTTTTTTTTTTTTTTTTTTTTTTTTTTTTTTTGTTTTTAAAAGGTCTGATTTTAAACGATCTATTTTTAATTTTTTCTTTCGTTTCATAACCAGTTGCGAAGATTATTATTACTGAACAAATAGTTGGGTAACTAAATTTTTTAAATTATTTTGTAAATTGTAATTTAAAAAAAAAAATTTCAAAGAAATCCTGAATTTTAAAAAGTTTACTACAGGCTCATTCCATGTCAAAATCACCCAAAAAGTAACTGGGGGTTTTCAATTTTGCTCAATATTTTTTTACAAGCTACTCTCGGTGGTCTGGTGAAAAAAATTTTAGATCATGGATATGTAACATATCAATGACACCGTATTAACATAAAGAGCAAAAATCATTCGTAATCATCGTCCATTGCGAGTTTTTGATCAAAAACTTCAAATCAAAGATCAAAAACGTCACGTTTTCAGAAAACGACCTCCAGCCATAAGACATATCCATGTCAAAAACAGAGAAAAAATTGTATCAACTATGTTCAAAATATCAAAACTTACATCTTTTTTCGATGTTTACTCTTACTGTGAAAAAGTATCAACTAAGTATTTTTCAACTTTTGAAATTTTTATTTTATTTATTTTCAAATTTTTTTCTTTTTTGATTTTTTCCATTTTTTAAAAATTTTATTCATTTAAAAATTTTTTTACTGTTCAATTTTTTTAATTTTTAATTTTTTTTTGTTTTTAATTTTTATAAATTTTTGATATTATTAATTTTTTAATTTTTCTATTTTCAAATTTGTTTATTTTGAAATAATTTTCTTTTCATTTTCTTTAATTTTCTTTAATTTTTTTATTATTTTTAATTTTTAATTTAATTTAAAAAAAATATTTTTTCAATTTATTTCATAATTTTTTTTTGTTTTTTGATTTCTTGACTATTTTTATTTTAACTTTTTTCATTTTTCAAATTTTTTATTTAGACATACCATGTCAAAATTTTAACATAAAGTGCAAAAATCATTTATAACCACATCACACTTTGGTAAAAAATCAAAAAAAAAACAGGGAAAATGAAGTGACATATCGATTCCTCCTAATTCGAGGACGCTGAGTTTGATTATCGGTTTATTTTATTTCGATCTGACCTCTCGAAATGCCTCCACCAGCCCCCTCATATTCGTCAAAATTAAAAAAAAAATGAAGACATCAAGAAATAAATTGACATATTGATTGTCATACTAATTTGAGGTCGCTTAGCTGGAATATTCGCTTATTTTTTAAATCTGCCTCCCTCCCCTAAAAATGCCACCTAGTTACGTTAAAAATAGAAAAATATTGAAAAATTATTGCAACTGGATGTAGCATATTGAATTCCACTAATTCGACACCGGTCGAGATCGAATCCGACTCCTTTGTGCTCCAAACTGACCTTAAAATTTTTCAAAATTTGAAAAATGTGAGTACTGACAATGGATCACGTGTCATTCTGGGGTTCAAGTTCACTGAATAGCATGCACATTTTTCGAATTTTTGGTAATTTGAAGGTCAGTTGGAGCACGAAGGAGTCGGATCGAGAAAGTAATTCAATATTCGACCTCAGTAATATCGAATTAGTACGAATCGATATGCCAGTCGATGTTTTAATTAATTTTTCAATATTTTTTCACATTTATGGCGACGGGTGGGGGTTGGCGGGTTGCTTAGGAGACAGATCCCAAAAAATGAGCAAATTTCCGATCTCAGCAAGCTTCAATTAGTGACAATCGATATGTCAATTCATTTGTTCAGTTTTTTTTTGAATTTTGACCATATTGAGGGGCTGGTAAGGTCGTTTAAAGACGTTGGATGGAAAAGATATTATCAGGAATTGATATGTCACTATATTTTTTTGAATCTTGACCAAAATTGAGGACCCTTGTGCCTATTAGGCGTGTTGAGATCCCATTTTGAAAATTAATTATTTAAAACGAGCATAAAAAGGTCTGATAATTTTGAATCTCTTTTATATTTGTATAACCTACAGAACCGTGCAAACAGATTCATCTCAAGTATAACTAATCTCGAAATATGAATCTTCGAAGTTGGGCTGTTCGACAAAAAAATGGCAATTGTTCGAAAATTGTAAGGGCCACTCTCCACCTCCCCCCTCCCGCATAGTTAATGCCAAAATGACGACGATTCTTTCACTAGATCACCGAGAGGAACTTACAAAAAAATGTTAATCAAAATCAAAAGTTGCAAGTTATTTTTTGGGTCGGTTTGACATAGAATGAGATAAAAGGAAAATAATTTGTAAAATTTGAACGAACAAAGATTTGCTCATAAAATTATTTTCCATAACAAACGAAATTAATCTAATTTATGGTAAAGAAGTCTACAATCAGGAATCGGCTTTTAAAAAATGTTTTCTCACAAAACAAATTCTATTTACAAAAATAATTTGGATTTTTATGCTTGACATCAGGGGGCAGATCGCTATTTCAACCCTCCTACAAATTTCAATCCGATATTTATAAATAGTTAAAAACTTGAAAAAATCGAAAATTTTCTTTACTAGAAATAACTTGAATAATACAATTATTTTTTAACCCAAAAAAAAAAAAAAAAAAAACATTTGAGCGTGATTTTTGAGATTATATGAAAAGTACCTTTTTTTTGTACTTGAATATTTTCAAAAAAATAAAATCGATAAAAAATCGGAAAAAAATTTTAAAGCATTGAACTCATGAACTGAGGAGATTATCAACACCTTAATCCATCAAGCCTATTGAAACACTTATTTTTTACCTCAATAGGCGTATGAAAACAGTAAAGAAATGAAAAAAGAAACATTTAAGAACACCTGAACAAGAGAGCTGTAGATGGACAATTGTATCCAATCAACTAGATGGGTTATCACATCTCTCCATTTCATGTGTCTGATTTTCTAGACTTTTTTCTCTATTTCTTATCAATTTTATCAGAGTACAAAAGAAAATGGTATACTTCATGCAGTTTGAAAAAGAAGACTAAGTTTAAATTCTTTTTGTAATATTTTTTTCAAGTTTTGCAATAATGCTAAAAAACCCCTCCTTCGCAAAATTTCTGACTGCAATAGTATTTTAAGGTAGAAATATTCATTTCAAAAACCAAGCATAAAATTTCAATAATTTCAACATCAAGATTAGAATCAGAAACCTTATACAAATGAAATTTCGAATTTTTTCAGCTATTAAGTTTTCATACAACTGAATTTGCAAACGATAAAATAATTTTAGAAAAAAATCGTCTTTAAGTAACATACGAAGTAATTTGAATCTCAAGAATGAAAAATCTACAATCTAGAATTTTACGAAAATCATGTCGTAAATATCTGCAACGTGGAAACTTTGAACTTTAAAAATTTGCAATGTAATTTTAACGGGTTCCTGATAATGAAAAATATCATGAAATATTTTATAAGTTGGATATCGCTTTTTGATAAATTTTTGAAAATTATCTGCAGGTAATTGACAACATGTACCGTGTATTAATTATTCCAAACGAATAAAATTAAAAAAAAAAATTAAGTAAAATAATCCCTTCGTATTTCTCACAAAGAATTTTCCATTGAATCGGTAAAATTTTAAATTAGTAGAACCTCAATTATCTGAACTAATCGGGAATAAAGAAGTTTTTCAAATGTCTTGAGAAATTCGGTAAATCGAAAACGTGTTTTTTTAAGGCTATAAATAGGTAAAATGATGTGGCATAAAATCTGGATTATTTTAGTACTGCTTGAATGATATTGTACATTAATCAAATAAAATCTAAATAGTTGACTAGTAAATTTGAAATTCTATAAAACTAACGAAAAGTAGGTTTGAAAATATTCGAAATTTTTGGCAAACCTGTCGAAAAGTGGCGCAAAATTAAAAAATTATATTCGTAAAAAAAACACACTAAATCGATTTTCCGAAATCTTCAGTTTCGATAGTAATCGAAAGACTTGGGGTGGAAAAATCTGTTCTGTATCATTGAGGTTCTACTCGAGTATAACACTTGATTGTTATTTTTCACATTTCACGTGATATTTGAGGTGAAAAAAATCGTTACATAAAGACGATGACGTATTAATTTGGACAATTAAAAATCATGGCTACAAAATCGTACTATTTAACCGATTCATATACCCATTACAGTAAAAAAAAAAAAAATTAACTATAATAACGATTAAAAGCCAATTACTACTTTCAGCATAATTAGCCACCAAATCTGAGGGGAAATTGTTTTATTGTTATACAGGAACGACTACTCATATATTTTTCAATATTAATTTTCGGCTCATTATACAACGTACGTATATCGTAATAATACCAAAAAAAAAAAAAAAAAAAAAAAATACATAATAAAATTCTAATCAATTTAAAACATAACTGACCTGAGTTTGTAAACGCGTTAATCCTCTTATCCATAAAATCTGACCCGCTCTTGGCTTCTTATCGGCTTCCGGGTCAAATTTATCGTCCCCGAGGGCGATAGCTTCTGTATATTGTTCGGGATGGCCACGACCCCATCTGTAATAGCCGGGTATTATTATTATTATTACAGTATAATTGATAATATAGCCGAGACCATGTGCACATTACGATTATATAACATATAAAAATCCAATTGTTTCTTGTAAACTCGTTGGCAATACTTACGAAAGTATTTTTGGTAGTTTTCTGGTCGGTATCGTGGTAACTACTTGACTCCATAATAAAGTGCCTATGCCGAAAAATAAGCACCACAGCCATTGCTCTAAAGTTAATTCTGCAGTAGAAAAAGCTTGACCTCCGAATTGGATGATGACGACCTAGAATTTATACGATAATATCGATATGGTCAAATTGACAACCGTACGAAAAGGTATCTAGATTACTAAATTATCAACCAATATACCTGAGATGCCATGGTACCGATCCAAATTGAATAAAAAATAGGATTAGAAAAAAAACCTTCGAAAACGTTACGTTGTCCGTGTATTTTTCGAGCGTTTATTTCGTTGAACAAAGTCATCATTACGAATGTATTAAATATTATGGTAAAATGTTGAGACGGCTTAGCATTCAGTTCGGCATTTCTTCCGGTAGGAACATCCAACCATACATCACCTAAAATCAAAATATTAATTACAAATACTGTACGTACCGGTACAGGAGCCTTTACATTATCACAGCTGTACCAACTCACCGATAAATAATAATGTAAATATGACGGTAATTTGATAAAAAGCTTGACCTATGATGTTTTTCATCATAGTTCTGGAAATTAGTGGTTTTGTTCGACCATAAGGCTTTCTTAGTAATAAATCTGGCGTTGGCATTTCCGTGGCCAAAGCCAACGAGGCCAATGTATCCATAATTAAATTAACCCATAACATTTGTACAGCCTGCGTAACCGAATTTCACACCATCAACGTTATTTCGTAACCGTACATACAAAAAAGCTGACAAATCGTACGTATAATCCGGCGTATTTAGTATGATTTACGTACCTTTAGCGGACTGTCACGTACTGCGCATGCGCCAATAAACGCGACGATTACGGCTACTACATTTACAGTCAACTGAAATTGTAGAAATTTTGCAATGCTGTCGTATACATTTCTCCCCCACATGACAGCTTTTACGATACTACTAAAATTATCATCAGTCAATATAATATCAGATGCTTCTTTCGCTACATCTGTACCGGCAATGCCCTGTAATATGTTTAAAATTTTAACGCCACCGTATTTCTTTGCCGCACCAAGCAAAGCAATTCCCTCCTCCTCCTCCTCCCCCCGCTCTCACCTTAAAAAAATACATACCATAGCAAAACCGACGTCAGCTTTTTTCAATGCTGGACCGTCGTTCGTACCGTCTCCCGTTACAGCTACTACTTCTCTTTTTTCATTAGCTTTACTATCGATCATACCTTTCACTAATGTATACTTATCAGTCGGCGATGACCTGGCAAGTACTCTCAGCTGAGGCCATACTTTATCGAGTAAATGTTGCTGAACCTGGCGAAAAACAAAATTACAACGATTAATGAAACGAAGATTCGTATTAGCGTTAAAACTGAAAATTTTATTAAATGTATTCGAAAGACTTTCCTACGATAAGACAGCAAAATGTTAGTTTTGATATGAAAACACCCCGAAAAAATAACCCCCATCCAAATAACATTGCTTCATACGCTCGAAATCCAATACTTTCTATCTCGGTGTAATGGGGCGCGGGTGGGGGAGGGTGGAACAAAATATTTGAAATTTTTACACAAAATATTAAAAAAAAACGTGTATAAAATTTTTCAAATTTTTAGAAGGGGTTTAAGGAGGAAGGGAATTAATTTTTTTTCATTTTCAGGTGGATAACCACCTTTACGTATAACATATATATTTTTCGGGGGTTCAAAGGCGGGGTGGAGGGGATACAACGCGCGCAGGTCGTGGAAAAAATGAATACTCGCTCAAAGGTTGCGTTACATCAATTTTAATAACGTCGCAATGCACGTTATGCCCCTTTAACACTTTGAAATCTAACCAGGCTTTTTTCGTGTATTTCTACGTATGTTGTACAAAATTTGGATTTTTATTGAAAAAGTGACCTTTGAAATTTATAACGTGACAAAAAAGCAACAAAAACGTTTTTTTATGAGTTTATTTTTCGAAGCACGTTACCCCCCCCCCCCCCATCCCCTCTTTGAGCACCTCAAAAAAATATATGTAATACCTGAAGGTATGACTAAATTTTTAAAAACAGTTCTAGCCATGGCTTCCTCTCAAAATTGTATTGGAAGAGTTTTCAAAATCTTCACCCCCCCCCTTCCACCTCTACCCACCTTTTTAACTTTAAAAATGAGCAACTTCTTCATCTGACATGTTTTTTGGTGTCATCTGGTTAAATCCAAATCGTAAGTCTTGAAATCCTCTCACCAAACTTACTGTATGTGGGAGAGAAAGACTTTGAGCCAAAATTCAGTCATGTCTGGATTTTTGGGAGGGGGTGCCGAAGGGAAAAATCGAAAAAATTGTTCGTTTTTAAACCAGTCAGGTCTCAGAGAACAAGAAGTTGCGCAACATACCCAAAAATCAGCTTTTTATCTCACTTTTTGATCTCGAAAAAAACTAATTAGTCGCATAGCTTATCCGCAAATTGAACTAGGCACCAAAATTTAACATGTAGACTCAGTAGTTCCTTGAGACTTGCTTTATCAGCCCTTCCCCCACATCATTTTACAGTACTTGAAATGCGGTTTCTGCTTAGGTTGGGTTCGTTTGGGTTAGTATAGGTTTTTACCCATTTATCGAGGCTGCTCTGTTTTTTATTCCTCAAATTTTGCCAAAAAACTACATTTTCGTGGCTGTGAGGGGGTGCAATTAGGCTGAAAAGTCGAAATGCCCAAAAAGGCACGGCTATAATCTATGCTAAATTTACATAGCAAATTTCAACATTCTAGCTCAATTTGGAGGGAAGTTATGCAAGAAACAAACTCAAAATAGAAGAAAATCAGCACAGCTAATCTCATTTTTAGGGCCGTGAGGGGATGCAATGGGTCTGAAAACTTGAAACTCTTTAAAGACACATTCATAGTCCGTACAAAGTGTACGCGTCAAATTTTAACTTCCTAGCTCAATTTGGAGGAGAGAAAGGGGAGGTAGGGCACTTTTTCAAGGTTAAAAAAATGAGAAAACCACTCATATTTCCCCTCTAAATTGACCTACGAAGCTGATTTTTCGATATACTATGCAAATTTGAATCGTCTATCGAATGGTTCAAAAAGTAACAATTTCTGCGATTTTAAACCCCGATCACAAACCCCCTCAAATTTTGCCACAACTGAATTTTGATCCGAGGTCAACGTCTCTTCGAAATATCAAATCCGCCGCCATTTTCCAAATTTGATCGATTTCGGTCATGATCAAGCTGAGAGTTCCGACGAAAAAAATGGAAAAAAAATCTGACGTCGTCAAAGATAATCGCAATAGTCTTCTAGGACCTCAAAACAAATTTTATCAATATTTCTTCTCCCCCCCCCCTCCTCAACATCATGTATAGATAGACCTTAATATCCTGGTTTTTATTGATAATATGACATAGAAAATCAGGCTAAAATGAAGTGAACAAAGTTTTGCTCAATTTTCTACGTATTTTGGAAGATTCCATTTTTGATTAACTCGTTAAAATTACCCCTTCAATTTTGAAATCAGTCAAAAACGAACGTAGCAAAATTGTCTCAGTTTTCCATTTGCTATCTACTTTCATGGTTGAAAACTCTTCACGACGTAATTTTTCATACATTCATTTGCCTCTTCAATTTTCAAGATGGGTAACTCCTTCATCTGATAAGTTTTTTTGGCGGTACCCGGTTACATCCAAAAAGCCTTAACATCCTCTCACTGGACACCCTGTATAACTAACTCAACGCTAATCTAAGGCTACATGTCAAATTTGAGCGATTTTGGTCCGTATCGAGTTGAGTGAATAATTTTGATCTTTGGTAAAAAAAAAAAAAATACATGTGTGACATTTGCAAAAGTGGTCTTGACAATTTTCTACGATCCAAAAACAGATTTTGATGATACTCCTCCACCACCTTACTTACTTCCTCTGTCGGTCGATATCCTGTAATAGCCTAATTTTCTTTAATAACAGGACAGAAAATTTGGCAAATGAGTTGTAGAATGAGAAATGATTTACGTTTGAAAGTCTACAACTGCCATGTAAAATTTTTTCCAAAGCTTGAATTTTTTGAGAATTTTTTATACCTCATTGATAGCTATTAAACCGGTTTAATGACTGCTAAACCTCAAAAAAAGAGCATTCCTATATGCATTTTTAGCAAATCAAATCAAAACATACCTTTTGTTAATGTTTTTTTTTTTTTTTCAGGAGTACACTTTTCGGGGCACCTTGTATGAAAGTCGAAAAATTCTTTTCACTTTTGTTGAAAGTACTTCTTTCGAGAGATACAACACTTTTGGAATCATTCCGCTATTTCGATTCAGTAAATTATGAGAAGACAGTTACAAGGAGGAGTTTACATACATATCGTATGTATAAGGTTTTCAAGGTCAAAAAGCCATTTTTCTTATTCTGGCAAACGGTAGCTACAACCTACAACAATCTAACTAAATCATTTCCACATACAGCTAACTTTTTTTTTTCATCTTTACCGGATTTCGACTGCAAGCCCACCATCGTTGTGTTTTTCCATTTTAAATCTAGGTCAAATTTAATTCTCGTTTTAAAGCAGATTCGGTTGATATCGATCCGAGTAAGGAGTTCGTAAGATGGAAAGTGGATTGTAGAAAAAAATGTATTTCCCAGACAATAGGAAACGTAATATGTGTATTTTAATTTATCACCCCGGCGTACTTCAACAATACGCCAAAAAGAGTGATACTGCAGTTTAATTTAATTTATAACCTTTAAATGTCATTTAGACTACAACAAATGAAAAATTTAATCGAATAAATAGGTAGGATATCTGCGTGGTGGTCGAATTTACAAAACCCAATCGTCTGGATATTTTCAAGGTTAAATTTTGCATCGAAATAAAAACGAAAACAACCGTCTTCGATAAAAGTTAGGTAGTAGGTGCTGGGCGAGAAATGTGGAACATTTGGTAAAATTCGTTTTCGGTGAGACTGAAAGTTTGGCATCGGTGCAGTGTAAAGAAAACCTAATCATATTTAATATTTCACATTGGCTGCGTGATATAATTTGAAAATTTGCCAAAATCAGACACACACACACACACACACAGTTTGAAACATGTACCCGAAAAAAATGTCGAGAAATTATAAGGTTGACTGTTGGAGCGAATACCGTACCCGTACCGCGTGCCCGCACCATTACCCTAGATCGCTGTCGTCGCCGACGCGACGTGTATTCGCATCATACATCTCGCCCGGTACGGTAGATAGATGTACGATGTGCTACTCACTTCGCCGTTCGTATCTCTTATCCGTCGATTGAACTCTTTGCCTTCTAAAATAAGACCTTCTTCGCCCGGCTTCAATATACCGCATTTAGTAGCGATAGATCTGGCAGTGTTAATATTATCACCGGTCACCATTCGAACTGTGATACCAGCTCTTTGGCATTTTTTGATAGCGTCCGGAACCTTGGAAATGATACGTGGTTAGAGTACACAATACAAAGTTTAGATCGAAATTCGTTAATTTAAGCGCAAAACTCGTTTACTTCGGGACGAACTGGATCTTCGATACCGACAACGCACAGAGCTGTTAGATTACTGACTATGTAATCTTCGTCATCCCAATTTGGTTCGGAGTCTATGTGTACCTGATTGATTTCTGCTTTACCAGGAACAAAATCACGATACGCGATTGAAATGGTACGCAGCCCGTCGCAGGCCATCGGTTCGATTACATTTCGAACCAATCTGTCTTGCATGTCTTTGGTGAATTTCTCCAATGTACCATCTCGGCCGTAAATAAATGAGCATCTAAATATTCGCAACATGACGTATAAATTGCTTGCGTTTTCGTAAACCATTCGTTAGTCTAACCATAGGTGAAATTTGAACTCACTTTTTTAATACTATTTCAGAAGCACCTTTTGTGAACAACCTGTATCCGCCGCCTTGTCTAGGTATAACTGTACTCATGGATTTTCTCACCGAGTTAAACGTGTATACTCTGGTCAGGGCCTCTTCCGGCACATCGTCTCTCCAAGTTTGATAATTTTTACCGAGAGCCAAGACAAATCCCAACAAGGCACATTCCGTCTTGTTACCGACTTGTTTTGGTAACTCACTGGTGGGGTCATCGGGTGGCTGGAAAATTTTCTCAGTGTTATTTCGTCGGTCACCATTGTCACACCACAGGTAAGGAATGATGTACTCACCATTATACGAGAGGTGTACGCTGAATTTAATGATATAGCTTGAACGATTAAATTGCCAACATTTGGTGGTATCGATGAAAATTGCGGCGTTGATTTACTGAGCACTTCGCAAATGTAAGATTGTACTACCGTCATTCTGCGAGTTAGAAAAATTTTCAAAATTATTCCATTTATATTTATTCTTTGTAGCCGGATTATTCGCGTCAACGAACCTGTTCGTTGTTAACGTTCCAGTTTTATCAGAACAAATTGCCGTCGCATTACCCATAGTTTCGCAAGCGTCTAAATGCCTCACCAAATTATTATCTTTCATCATTTTCTGAAAGCATAAAAAAAAAACATGCAATATACAATAATTTCGTTTGAAAGCGAATTTATTCGACGAATAAATAGGTAAATGTCGATTTCCGCGTGAATTTACCTTTACTGAATAGGCCAAGGAAAGTGTAACAGCCAAAGGAAGACCTTCAGGAACAGCAACGACTAATACTGTCACACCGATGATGAAATACCTTACGAACTCTTCGATGAATTTATTCGACCAATCCCTGTGATGAATTACGAAATTCTCGACGCAGAAATGTGTAATAAGGATTATAACAGTCAGTACAGCGATTGTAGAACCTGTAAATGGTAAATATTCGTTAGTAAATCGAGTAGAAATGGATATCTTCCTCGAAATCAAAACCACCAAAATGAAACTGAATTCGAAATAAAAACATAATTTTACGAAGTTGCACGTATTCCTAAGAAACAGCCAAAGAAAAAAGGGTAAAAATTGATAACAAAAAAACCCATCCAAACAATAGTAGGAAGGGAATAGAGGGTTCGATGAGGTTAAGAAATTGACACCTCAAAAAAGCATATCTAGAACCCCTACTAAATCTGCATACCAAATTTCAACTTCGTAGCTTAATTTTGAGGAAAGTTATGCGAAAAACAAACTAAAAACATGATTACCCCCCCCCCCCCCCCCCCCCCCTGCATCCACATTTCCAGGCTGTGAAGAAACACAATAAGTGTAAAAAATCGAAACTCCCGAAAGGCACGTGTAGGCCTTTAATAAATCTACATACCAAATTTCAACTTCCCAGTGCAATTTAGAGAGGAGATAGGGAAGGAACGGCTCTTTTTCAAGGTCAAAAAGGATACAAACCGGCTCATCTCGCCTCCTGATTGACCTACGAGGCTGATTTTCGGATATGTTAGAATAATTTTGAATTGCCTATCGATTGCAGTAAAAATGAGCAATTTTTTCAATTTCAGTCCCTCAACACTCCGTCCCTTGAATTTGGACGCAACTGAATCTTGACCCGAGGTCATATTCTCACTCCAGAATATCCAAATCACCTGCCAATCGAAGCCTATCCCCCAAATTTTGTCGATTTTGGTCACTATCGAGCTGAGTAAATAATTTTTTAGTGGGGGGGGGGGGAAATAAAAATTAATTCAATACTTCGAACTCTTTGCACGTAAAAAGTAAACATCGAAAGAATGTAAGTTTTGACATTTTAAATGTAATTGGTATAATTTTTTTTTCTTCTTTTATTTATTTAATACTCGTCACATGGTAATTTTCCTCGACATTTCAACTCAAAATCATAAAATCAACCCGAGTACAGGTCAACTAATTTTTCTCGACATTTCGATTCGAAATCTTAAAATCGGTTCAGGGTCAAGCTGAACTGTTGGCGAGTCAACGAACGATGACATTTCAACTCAAAATCAGAAAACCAATTCGAGGCCCTCCCCTTGGATTGGTAATCGGATCGAAATTCTAAAAGTGGTCATTTTAAAAATTTTTAGATGCCTATAACGCGTTATCTATGTGGAGAAGAGGGAGTGAAACTATCATAGTTGAACTCTGCCCAGCCCGAACAGCAACACATCCTATGCTAATGCCGTTCCTCAACTTTCTGAATGAATTTTTTTTGATTTTTTAAATTTTGCTTTAAAATAATTTCTTTTGGAAAAAAAGATGGCAAACATAAAAAGCAAAAAATGCTAGACAAATCTTCAAAATATTCAGATAAAAAAATCGATCTCAAATTTATGTTCAGCGTGTCAAATTACCTCGATTCAGACACGTTTAGAGGTTATTTTACTCAAATTTTCGAAATGAAGTTTTGTTGTTCCAATTAATCAAGATTTTCTTGAAAAATCGAAGAGCAAAATATCAGAAATTCAAAATTTGCGTAGAATTTTCATATAAAATGTCTACACGGAGGTAATTTGATCCACTGAACATGAATTTCAGGTTAGTTTTTTTTTATTTGAGTGTTTTGAGGTTTTTAATCATCTAACAGTGCTTTAAAAGAAAAATTTTAAAAAATATAATAATAATTAATTAATTCGTGTACGGTAGGAGAAGGGGTGGAGAAGGAATCAAGCCAAAATTGTACCCTGAGACAAAAAAATATTTAATAAAAAGTGAATATTTTAAAGACAAAAATGAGTAAAAATATTAGTTTTAAAATAATTTTTGAAGGTAGAAGCACTCTGAAAAAAAATGCGGAAAAAATATATGTTGTAGATTTGGGTATGCTGAATGACATATTTTTTCGCACCCCCCCCCCCCCCCCGAACATTTTTTCCCCCCCCCCCCCCCCCGAACATTTTAAGGTATTTCAATGTTGTGCTTTTTTCGAAAATTGGAGAGGGTTAGTGAAAAAAGTTGTAAAGTGAATTCTAATGGATGTGGTAAACATTTAGAGTCTTTAGTACGACCCTTACCCCCTCCCTGGTTTAGAATTTCCAAATTCACAGGAAAACTCAAAAATAAATTTTTTTGATTTTTTGGACATTAACGTGCCAAAGTATACCACATGGAACCAAAAAAAGTTTTCGCATTTTTTTTTTTTTTTTGCTATTTAAGGGCCCTAAAATCCTGTTTAAAAATGGAAAAAAATCATTTAATTTGAATTTTTTCATAGCAATGATGTAAAAAAAGCGTATTCGCGATTTTTAATTCGTCAACAGGGCGGAGGCCGGGGTTTACACAAATTTTTTTTATCCACGAATTTTTGACCGATTGTTGTGGAATTTTTTCAAATTTTTCGAAACCTTGGTTCTGACCTTGAAATAAGCTTTAGAAACTTCGAGAATGCTTGTAAGCTCCTAATCTAGAGCTGGAAATCCGAAAAAATTTTCTCAAGTTATTAGAAGTATTTTACACATTTCACATATTTTTTTCAATTATTTTTGGACAAGTAGCCCCCCCCCCTCTACAGCCCTCAAAAACCATTTTTTTTTGTTCGTTAAATATTAAATTAGCGACTAAATAATTCCTACTTTTAAGTGCTAGAGAGGATTAACCATTCTAAAAAATTTGAAAAAAATATGAGACATGTAAAACACTCCTTATGACTTGAGAAAATTTTTTCGAGGTTCGAGCTCTAAAATGGTGGTCTACAAGCTGTTTTGAAGTTTTTAAGCCCGTTTCAAGCTGATACCAAAGGTCTAAAAAATCTGGAAAAATTCCACAACACTTACTCTGAGTGCCTTCACTTTCACACCAAGTTTGAAAAAAATCGGTCAAAAATTTGCGAATAAAAAAAAGTTAACCTAAATTGTTCCCGAAAGTGCATTTTTGACTATCCTGGCCCCTCCCCCCCCACTGAGGCGAGATATAAAATCGCGAATACATTTAAAAATCATCTTTTACCAGTGCCTAAATAGTCTGTGATTCAAGGGTAAATTGCCCTTCTTACCCTGCTATATGGACCAACTTCCATTAGATAGTTTGAGAATCGTAGCCAATGTCCAATTCACCATTCTCACGCCGGGTAATGCTGTTTTCAAACTATTCGAATTTTATTTTCATTCTTATCAAATCAATCCTTGTCAATTTCAGTTTAATGATACAAACCGAGTAATTTTTTAAATCGTGGAAAAAGGTCAATTAAATGGAAAACCAGCATTAGATATTTTCAAAAAATGGTATCGGTGAAATTTTCGGATAATAACACGAACTTGGTACATATTTCCAGCAATGATAGGTACTAGTATAAATAGGTAAATAATATACTGTATGATATTTTACCAGCGTATCCGATTTGAATAGCTAATTTGGTAAGTTTAGCTTGTAAAACAGATTTCTCCTTTCGTTCCGGTTCTTCGGTACGTTCGCTAGATTGCGTAGGAGCCGAACCGTCAACCACCGGAGCTCTATTTGTGCCATCGACGGGTTTAGGGGCTCCGGAACGTGGATGACTGTTTCCAAGTGCTGCTTCTTCATCTCCTGCGAATTATTTTCAAACGTACAAGGCGTTATAAAAAATTAATAAAATGAGTCGAGACAAATACGCTGGAAAATAAATTTCTGTACTCGTTGGATTAATTTTTCAATCCTCATAAATAATGATTTTAAATCAGATCAAAAAAAAAAAAAAAGTTTAAATTTCATCTTTTTTGCATACACACACATGACGTACCTATTTATATATCTATACAGCGCCTATGCCTACATTTTAATCTATATTCGATATACCAGCAGCTGTCGTATACGTACGTAATTTTAAACAAACACCAATATAGATATATATATATCATATACATATAGAAACGTATATCATTTTATATGTATAATTTTATCATCAGTCAACGGCTTCATTTGTTATATCACCCTTCATATACACACACACACACACACATCTCTCGATCGATTGGTTAAAATTAATTAACCATCACTTGGAAGAAATTATGTATATTCATATTTTAATCCTATCGCTGGTGCGAGATTCACTCACATACGTAGAGAGACGTACGTAACGTACATCTACATATAGCTTAATTTCACGCGACAATTTCAGATTAGGTAATTTAAAGCCAGCCCAAGGCGAAGAGTACAGGCGAAATTTTGCCAACTTAAACAAACATACACATACGAGAATAATCAGCAGACACACCAACGAGTACAAAAATTTTTTTCATTCTTTCTCGACGTACACGTTTTAAATAAAAATAAAAAATTAAAAAAAAATTAAAATTCTTAACTTAGACGATAATAGGCGATAAATCAAAAACTTAGTAACATATCAAGCGTGAAAAAAAAAACATTTCTTCAATAATAATAATAAAAAAAAAAGTATATATATATTCATTTTCGCAATCTAAAAAAAAAAAAATGTTCAGCTTGTTATAATATGTGTATTATACGATGTAAGTTGTCTAACAGCGTATATAGTACTATAATATGTACTTAGATATGGTAAATAGTATCGAGTACGTATATCTAAGTTAAATGGCTGAACAACAAGAAAATCAAAAATACTATTTGATTTTTTTTTTTCTCCTACGTACTACGCGTATGCGCGCGTGCATTTATACATATTGAACGAGCAGCTCGTTAAAATTGATATAATAATAATAAATAATATAAAAGCATTTGCATATTAGAGATTCAGAACATGTATCGGTGAATTTTTTCTGAAATCACATTATAAAGGCAATTATACAACGTAAGTATCTAGGCGCTGAAAAAAAAAAAGCTGCGAGGCGCGAATTCGTTGAACTTTTACTCTCTACCCCCCCCCCCACCCCCTTACAAAGGTATATTTATCAAATTATATAAGTATTATGTATGTAGCTATGTGCCTTATAGGTATGCTGTATGCCTTTACACAAAACACCCTGGTGTAAGTGCAATATGTTTTAGGGTGATTGTAGGGTGGGTGGAGGAGGATGGTCTCGCGTATTATACCATATCATATATATGTATATGTAATATTCTGTCCAAATACACGGTGCCGAATAGGTCAAGGATAACGATGATAACTGCCGTATACGTATTTATAGATCCACTCGGTACCGTTAAATGTTTCTCATTAAAATACAAGTAATTTACGTCATACGCGTTATTAAGTTACGCACATTCAGTAGGGTAAAAAGAAGGACATTTTTATACATTTTCGCCAATATTATCTATACGTAAGTAGTATACGTAGCTACGTACACACACACACACATACACGGTGCACAGAACACAGTACGTATTAGTATTACGAATAAAAAGCTCAGAGTTTTCTATGTAGTTGTGTGTGTGTGTGTGCAGCGTATGACTCGTATTTTAAATACCACTCTCTTTAGGAATCGGCGACGCGACGCGACGTTTCTCGTGTCGAGTGCGCCGAGTAATCTACACACACACACACTCAAACATACAGCATTTCGAATTCGAAGTGGGATTTATGACGACGACGACGAAATTGACGTCATCGCTCACCCGCGTCTTTTTAGTAGTAGAGTGTACCTAATACCTACAACTCATATATGGTGTATTTGGCCGATATAAAGTTTTTCTTTACGTAACTTTTACGTAGGTACCTTACTACTTAGGTAATCCTTAGGCATACACGTCGTATTGGTAGTTGGTGGTAGTTTCATATATTTTTTTTTTTTTTGTTTTTTTTCGTTTCGGAATTTATTTTGTATTTATTTTTAATCGTTATTTAAACAAACAAACAAACAACAACAACAACGCGAAATTTGCTGGCTTTTTTAAAAATCCGCAATAGGTATATTAAACAGGTATATATATATACGAGTAACATGCACTACATACGTAAAAATCATTATAATACTTTCCCTATTACACGTAATACGTATAATTGTACGTATACACGAATACGATACCAAAGATTCGCATGCGTTAAACATGGGCAGAAAAACGAGGCTATAATGACCATCTATAAGGGTGAATTTAAATTGAATAGTTTTTCAAAACAGAATCGAACCTGCCGTAGGAGTTATGGAAATCGAGATAGATATTAGGATAGATCTATAGTATCATATATATATATACATTGAAGAGAATTCAACGTACCCGCTGAAGGCCCCACTTTTCCCCAGAGATGGCGCTGTACAGGAATTTAAAACTTGAATTCATGAGCAATTTTAAAATTTTAGTCCACTCATCAATCCAAGTGGTGGACCTTGTAGATAAAAATTTTTCCTACAAATTTTGTCATTTACATAATTTGCCTATCTACATTATTAAAGGAGCAGCATTCGTTTGAATTTCATAAGCCCCTTCAAATAATCAAGATAGGCAAATATTGTATACGACCAAAAATGTTGCAAAAGTTGCCTAATATAAGATCCATTATTCGAAATTACGATTAGGAGAAATTTTTCGGTTTTAAAATTTTACATGGGATAGTAATAATTAGGTCAATGTAAAATTTTAAGAACGAAAAATTTGTCCAAATCGTGATTTTAAACACTGGACCTAATAGTAGGCAACTTTCGCAATATGTATGGTTATATACAAAATTTGCCTATCTTAATTATTTGAAGGGGCTTATAAAATTCAAACGAATGCAGCTCCTTCAATAACGTAGATAGGCAAAATATACACATCACAAAATTTGTAGGAAAAATTTTCATCTGCAAGGTCCGTCCATTTTATTGCTGATTGCATCGAAATTTTGAAATTGCTCATTTGCCCAATTTTTAGATGTCTGTACAGCGCCACCTTTAGGGAAAACGGGGGGCTTCGAGTGGGTACGTTGAATTCGCCTCCACGTGTACTATAGCTTTCAGCTAATACCTAACTCGATTTCTGTGATTCCTGTGGCAGATTGAGCCTTATCCGATAAGATTGAATTGAATTATTTAATCGATTGATCACGTAGCTCCTTCAATACTGTAATTAGGCAAAATTTGTGTAGTATGTTTTTGATTGAAAAAAACTGACGCTTATTCAATGTTAATGTTTCAATTTTCATCCTCTCAAGTAAAGTCATTTTGACTGAAAAAAAGAGACTGATTATCATAAAATAAAAACAGATATGCGAATTGTTCATTCATGGAATAAGAAAAAGGAGCTCTTTATGATGTTTTTTCCCAAACAGTGATAAGGGTATTCAAGACACCCCCTCCCCCTTCCCCCCATAAATCTACCTAAAAATTACAAGCTCCTAGAACAACTGGGAAAAGAGATATGCGTAGAATAAACTGGAACAATAATATGAACTGGTAAAAAAAAAAACATTTTTTGGATACTGTTAGGCGGTACCATGGGGCTGAAAAATGACCCTTCAAAAGGTAAATCTAACGAGGGAATGGTCAGAAGTGTCGATCACAAATCTACACAAATGGTTACCCACCGGGTAGTACTACAAGTGTCTACACAGGTACTAGATTTTTTTACCAGATAGTTTTCGCTTAGCAGTGTTGCCAACATTAAAAAATAACACTATTGTAATTTCATTATTTTATATTTTTAAAAAAATTGCATAGGAGTTGGATACAGGCCGATGAAATAAGTAAAAATGGTCATACGAACAAGTTGCTTAACTCAAAATTAGAAGGGGCAGCGATTCCAAAATTGTAGATATACTTTTTGTGATTAAGGATTCTTGCATCACTTCAAGGTGAATAAAAATAATTATTTACAAAAATTGCCTATCTTCAAAATTGAAGGAACTGCATGGAATGGGATTATATTTTCTTTCTAATTTATTCGGTGTGAGTGATAGTAAAAATAAAATACATGAATTTTTATTTGGAAGACTGGAATAAAATTCGTCAATTAGAGCTTATGAAACTTTCATACACACAGCCCCTTCAATTTTGAAGATACACAGTTTTTCTAAAGGATAATTTTTGCTCGCCTTGAAGACTTACGCAAGAATCTTCAAGCGTAAAAAATATTTCTACAAATTTTTTAATTTTTGTAAAATCACTACCCCTTTAAATTTTGAGTTAGGCAACTTGTTCATAAGACCATTTTTATTCACTTCATCGATCTCTACCCAGCCCGCATATTATTTTTTTTAATGTAAAATTATAAGATTTCTATAGTATTATTTTTTCAATTTTGGCCACACTGCTTTAGCCTGCCGGTAGATGAAGGGAGCGGGGGGTGTCAACAAAATCCTTCCGGGGGTCCTAGAAGACTATTGCGACCATTTTTGGCCATGTAAGATCTTTATTATTTTTTTCCCCCACAGATTAAAATCATTTACTCTGCTCGATACCGATCAAAATCGCTTCAATTCGGGTTATCGGCTCAGTTTGGCACCGGATTAGATATATGTGATTGGGGAGGACTTTGGGTCAACATACAGAAATGCACAAATTTGAGAGAGGGGGTGCTGAAGGGTCACGAAGGCAAAAATTGTTTATTTTTGAACCAATCGATAGAGGATCCAAAATTGTATAACGTATCCAAAAATCAACCGTTGAAATTTAGCATGTGGATTTGGTGGGTGCACTAGACGTGTCTCTCGGAGGTCTCAACTTTTCGGCTTCATTGCACACCTTCACAGTCCCAAAAATGTAGTTTTTTGGACGGATTTTCATATTACTTGAGTTTGTTCCTCGCATAACTCCCATTCAAATTAAGCTAGGAAATTGGAATTTGGCATATACATTCAGCAGGGGTTGTAGACGTCTTCGTTTCACCTATTTATCATATTTAAGGAGCTACGAATAGTTGAATGTAAAAAATATTCAACACCACACATAGAGAAATTATTCTAGTTCGAAGTCAATCACAACCTCAAAGCGTACCTACCTTCTAGCTGGTCATTATTACCTTTCTATCTTCTAACAAAATTGAACAAATGATTGATTGTTTTGCATTGTATCGTATTGTATTGTTTTTCATTATTAGCCTATTCGAAAGTTATGTGTTTTTTTTTTCTCAGTTTGTTAAAATGTAAAGTGATGTACATATAGAGAGATGAAAAAGGTACATAATACAAGAACGAACTACGCTGGAGCAAAATTGCAGCAGCATGGAAAACAATTCATGCGCAAGGTAGGCAGGATTTATTTTTGCGAAATTATTCGTACTGAAAGTTCATTCAAGCGGCTAGGTTTCTCTGTTATGTACGCGCACGAGTTTTTTTTTTTTTTTGTGCTACTCTTTGTCCGTGAAAATACTCGGATTCGCAGAGTCGATCGAGGTTCATCGCTTTTTCACATGCCGATGAAGATTTACTCTCGGTTAGCTGAGCTCCAGATAAAGATTGCAAGGAATGCAGAACATAATGAAATGAAACATTGAAAGTAGAAGTCATTTGTGATCGTAAGTTCTGGGCGAATAAATTATTTTTGTAATCATTGTCAGTCGGGCTTACTACGTAGATGCTAATGTTTGGCTTTATTTCAAAATATCAAAATTTTTCACTATTCTATGTAAGGGGAAAATTTGGAACAAAACACGATTCCAAGGATATGAAAATCAATCCTTTCTAAATTTCAGATCAATATTAGGATCGCAATTAACACACGTTTTATGGGAAAGATTTCAGAAAATTTGTATTAATATGTTTAGATACCTGCAGTCCTACATTCGTCGTTCGTTTAGGAATAAGGCAAACAAAGAGCACAACAATCTCACACAAAATACACTGTAAATCATCATTCGAATTCTGTACACGCGTTAAACATCCAGTATCATAAATACGAATTCTAAACAAAACAACGATATGTTATCGGTACCTCCTACGAAGTTATACAAAATGATACAAATGCAAACACACACACATACGTAGGAGGGAGAGATAGAGGAAGGAGAGAATTATCCCAAATATGTATTATTTTTGCAACGAACGTACCTAAACTGTGAGAAAGAGAGAGAGAGAGAGATAAAATAAAAAAAAAGAGAAAAATTTACAGTTTAGCTGAAAAAGCTACACCCCTTAACAACACGTGACTTTAGTAGGTAAATACCACACCTACGACACGTTTGCGAAAACTCCGGTACGAAAATCTTTACAGATGGTATAATATAAAGCTTATAGTAGTAGAATCCGTTGCCCTATTTTCTTGCGCGCTACCCGAGAGCTCAGATACGCCAAAAAAAAAAAAAAAAAAAAAGCCCAGTTAACGCTAAAAAATAACTCCACTAACAAACCGACCGACGACGTTGGGAATTTATGAAACGTGAGAGAGAAATAGTACGAAAGAGAAAGAGAGAAACCAAGTAAAATGTTATCTATAACAACTACGAACTGCAAAAGCGTAAGCAATTTCACGGTTAATTCTAGGTAAGTACTATTCACCTGGTAAGCTCTTCTTCTTGCGCTGTTTTTTGGCTTCTTTGTAGTGGGACGCATGCAAAAGGGAAAGATAACAAAACATGAATTTAAAAAAAAAAAGTACATGGCAACAAAACAACGAAAAAAAAAATACAAAAGAAAACAATGATTTTCTACTTCTACGAGAAAATAAACGGCGTAAAGAAGCAAACCGATTTAGAACCACACAATACTTTTTGGCAATACATTTATGGCAATTCTCACATGATGTTAATTATTACATCTAGAAGGCAATACTAAAACGGTTCTTTTTATTAATTTATTTTTCGTATTTAATTCATTTTCATTTTCATTTTTTTTTTTTTTAAATAAAAAATTAATAAGTGGATACGATTAATACCGATCCGAAGAAATTTTCTTTTTTTTCTTTCTTTTTTAGTAACCGAAGAATACGTAAGTAGATTATAGCTTTTTTTGTTTTTTTTTTTTGGTTTTTGTTTTTGGTTTAATAAATCGCGAACTTATTATAGTAACTCCTGTTCTTATACGAAAGTGTTTCGATTTTTATTTAAAAAAACCGAAAAAAAAAGAAAGGTGAACTGAAACATAAACATATAAATTAATAGAAAATAGGTATCCTATTTTGTTATCGATGCGTATTACATGTCACGTAGGTGGCCTAAAAGAGAACAATAATACGGTAGGTAGGTAGCTGCAAAAAAAATTCATCCGATATAGTCGTACATTTTCCGCATCTTTTCCACACTACACAAGTATTGACTTTTCACTTATATAATACACAAAATGGCGACAAGGTGTTACATTACAACACGCGCAAAAGACGCCCTATAAAATTACCTTTTCGCTTCTTTTTAATTTCTTGCTCTTGTTCATCGACAGCGGCACCCAGTAAAGTGAAGATAATACCGGCTTGAGAATTAACACCTACAGCCGTTACTATCATTTTACCGCTACCCTCCATAACGTGCGTACCTGAGAGGATAAAAATCAGAAAAATTATTATTAGACACGGACGTAATTTAGGCGTGGATATGGATATAGTATTGGCAAGTCGATCGACTGCGGTCTAATATAATATTTGAATAGATTGACGGCCGGAATCTTACCGGACAGCACCATCGGGTCGAATGATTCACCCTTCTTGACATGATCCGATTCGCCGGTCAGCGAGGATTCGTCGATTTTCAAGTCATTACTTTGAATTAATACACCGTCTGCTGGTAGCAAATCACCATATTTAATCTGTAAAAATAATGTTGCGTCGGTTTTTTCTGTTTTTTTTTTTTTTTTTCTTTATATAAACATTATCACATAGATATACATAAATATAGCTAGTTGCACGGAATGAAATGAAAAGGCAGAATGATAGTGTGTGATGTTTAGATATCACGATACGTGAACCGTAGAGTCATTAATGTAATGGCTTGTATACGGTTACGAATGGGTAATTGGTGCTTATTAATGAATAACGTACGAAATACGAGTATGTATCTATAGGTATTCTGGCGATTACTAAAATAGCGAGGTATTGTCGAACACGCATAGGTACCACAGCGTTGAAAATTTTTTCATGTTTTATAGAATGGTACATAGGAACGATGCCGATGCATGGCTGTGTGGAAGAAAACTAGGCAGTAGGTACTGTATTTTGTGAAAGTACTTACTTGGCAAATATCACCGACTACAATATCACCAACGGATATCTGCTTCACTTCGTTTTGTCTTATTACCGAAAATTTGTGTTCGCCTTCGATTCGATTTTGTAATCCTCTAAACTGCCTTTCTTTAGTGTAATCGTTAAATGCAGTTACAAATACTACCACGATGACCGAAATTAATATAGCTAAACCTTCGATCCATCCGTGTTTCGTTTCTTCATCCTCTGTGTACAGAAATCATCGTGTATTAGAATCGAATAACTCGATGGTGGAGTGCGAATACGAAAACCAATAATGTGTTTGGTTAGGTTAGATTTTTAAACGATATTCGGAATTTAGATGAGAGCTAATCCAATATGAACATAATGAAGCGAACTTGATCACTAAAATGTAACTGTAGCGTAGAAAGTATTACGATATTTGTATAAATTTTTATATAATTTCAACTTTGCAAGAATAATATTGTTACTTTAGAATGTGTTATTAGCTGTACCAAGAGAAATTAAAACCCTTTGGTAGTTTATGTTTACATATTTCTTATCAAAGTTAAACAGGTTGTACCCTAGGAAAATGTTGGGAAAGCTAACACTATAACATCGACTATCGTGGAATAGTAGTAACAAACTAAAAATAATTAGATAAAAAACAAAATTTTAAATTAGATTTGAACGGCTGCATAACGTTTAGCAATATTATCAGCTTGACTGCATTTTAAATTCCAGCAGAATTTGAGTTTTGAAGTTGGAAGGATGGAAGAACAACGCAGAACTGAGAACTAAAAACCTAAAGAACGTGCAATTTTAGAGAATCAAAAAACAACAACAACAACAAAGTTGAGTGATTGAAGAACGAAACAAATTCGAGAACAATGAAAGCAATTTTACCATTTTTGAAGAACAAGAAAAGACTTTGAATATTCATTACAAAGCACAAGAATAAGAACAATGACAGCTATTTTTCGTTCTTTTTTCCATTTTTTTTTTAAATTTCAGCAGGTAATTCCTCAATTTGTTGTAATTTAAGCGCATTTCAGTGATTTTTTTCGAGGTTTAACTCTCGTTTTCATTCATTTTTTTATCGATTTGACGACTTTTAGTCAAATTTTCAAAAATCAGCGGTGTTGAGTTCAAGAGCAAAAACGAACAAAGAACAAAAACAGAGAATCAAACAAAACCAAATAAAGAACAAGAATAGAAAACTTTAAGCACCATGAAGAGCAAGAACAAAATGAGAACCGGGGCAAAGTTCATAAATCCTAAATGAAAACAAAAAACTAACAAGAACAAAAATTTTGATTCGTGAGATCAAGACCAAGAGCAAGAACCAAAATTTACTCTTTCTTCTATCTCTGTAAAGAAAACGCGATTTTAGACAACAGGGACAATAACAATAACACTGAGTGATTGAAGAACGAAACAAAAACGAGAACAATTTGAATTTCGATAGAAATTTTAGATACTTCTACAATTTGTTGCACCGTACGTAATTAGGTTTCATTAATTTTTTCATTAATTTGATAACTTTTAGTCGAATTTAAAAAAATTTAGAAATTGAGCCAAGGATGGAAAAACAAGCGAATTTCGGTTCTCGTTCTTGTTCTTGTTCTCAAGAATCAACATTTTTATTCTTATTGATTTTGTTTTCATTTATGATTTGTAAACTTTGTTCTCATTTGGTTTTATTCCTCACGGTTTTTGAAATGTTGTTCTTGTTTTCTGCTCTTGTTCTTCACTTGGTTCTTTGTTCTCGTTTTTGCTGGTTTTTGCTCTTCAACTCAACTCCCAAATTTTTGAAAAATTGACTAACAGTAGTCAAATTGGTGAAAAAGTTGTAGAGAAAACGAGGGTAAAACCTCTGAAAAAAAATCACTAAAATGCGCTTGAATTACAACAAATCGAATAAATATCTGATAAAATTTAAAAAAAGAACAAATGAAAAAAAATGGAAAATAGTTGTTATCGTTTGTTTCATCGTTCTCGTTCTTCACTTACTCAACTTCCTTGTTCTTTTTTTCGTTCTTGTGTTGTTCTTTCATCTCTGTGCAAAAACCAACAAGAACGAGAACACAGAACCAAACAAAACCATACATGAAACAGGAACAGAAAACAAGAACAAGATTTCAAGATCTGTGATGAAGAACAGAATGAGAACGAAGTTTACAAATCCTAAATGAAAACGAAATCAACAAGAACAAAAATTTTAATTCGTGAACCAAGAACAAGAACGAGAAGCAAAATTTACTCGTTCTTCCATCCCTGACCTTGACTGCATTTCAAATCCTAGTAGAATACAAGTTTCGGAGTTCGAACCGAAGATAAATATTAAATTCAAGATAGTAAGAATGAAAAAAAAAATAATAATACAATAATCATGCATTATACACTTTTCTTCGACAATTCTCTTTCTCGAAGACGTTTAGTTTGAATTTTTCGATTTAAATATATTCATCCGAAATTTTAACCGTGAATTTCGTCACAAGTTCGCTACATTATCAGCAAAAGTATACCAAGATTTTACCAACTCACCAAACCGAAGTTGTCTTACGAGATTTACATAATGAAAAATGATATTTAATACTTTTACAAATAGTCAAAAAATATGATACACGTTGTTTATGGTTTTACCATAATTCATAACAGAGTCGGCATTGCTGATATCGTATTCAAAGATAAAAATTTCATTATCACAGCTCAAGACATAGAATATGAAAATCTTTAAATTGTGCTCGATGTCGGATGACGAATGCACGGTTTGATGTAGTTGGTAGACTCTAGGTTTATGCAATTTATGATAATATGGTATGGTAAGCAAGTAAATACTTAGAATTTGTATCAATTCGGAGGTATTTGCTTTTGGGTTAATTACAACCAAAATAGTACATGTTACATGTATCTATCTACGTCGAGATGTACCAGCCTGATAAATTACTTATATGGACTAACACGGATATTTACCTGGTCGAGGACCAGCTATTCGTCGAGCCAACATGAAACAGAGAAAAAAAAAAAAAAAAAGCAAGAAAATTACTACGAGTACCTTATGTAGGTATATATAAATATATATATATACTTAGTTTAGTATACAGATACGGTAGACGGTAGACCCTTTTACATTAGACGGTAATTAAAACCCTGACGCAGTGGCACTCTAATTACCTCGCATTACCAATATTTAACAATTTTACGAGCTAATAAAATATCTCACCAGATTCGTCTGCCGGTTTATATAATGATAGAACTAATGAAACTACAGCTGCTATTTCTAGAATGATAAGTGTTACATCTTGGAGAGCTTCCCAGACTAATTGAAGGAACGTTTTTGGGGGTTTTGGAGGAATAGTGTTGGAACCGAATGTTTCTCTACGATGTTCCAAGTCAGCTTGAGATCCACTTAAACCTAAAATTACGTAATAACGTTTATTCACGCGTGCATCAACCAAGCTCGCGTCCGTTGGTGTATACAGTAGATATATAGTTTATTGTAAACATAAAACAATAAAAATTCTATCGTAACATTTTAGCTGCACAGGGCAAAATAAATTACTGTATATACCAACACCGCGTAACGTGTACTCCTGAAGATAGGTATATTTATTAATGCTTAAATTGCACCACTCACCTTCGCTCGGCGATGTGTATAATTTTTTACATAATTCTTGAACTCCACCATATTCATTTAGTTTTGCTATTCCTTCCCGCCCTCTCAATTCCATCAACTCCCGCAGGTGCTTGAGGGATATCCCATATTGAGCAGGTCGACCGTCTATCATCGCCATCTCCTTTCACCTGCTCTGCACCTGCACTTCCGCCTGTAACATGAATAAAAGGAGAAAATACTGTAAGACGATTCGTATATTTTCAGTATATTCTTGAATTATCTACGTACACGTATGTATTTTATTTATAAACTAGAGTTCTGATTTAACAGCGAGTCTACATATCAAAATGTATCGTCTATTTACAATAAAGTAAATGAATGATCAGAAGAGGTGGAGGAAGAGATGCGTAATATCTTGTTTAGCAATGAAAAAATTGATTTTGACTAATTTTTTGGCGAATACTACTTTCAGTCAATTGAGAAATTATACCGGGTGTACCGCATTAACCTCGCCATCCTTATACCACTGACAAGTCAACTCACGTGACTTACAGGTATAATGGTTAGCATACCCAAAAATTGAAGGAGCTGAGATATGCTACTTTTAAAAATTTCATTTTTACCCAAACCTGCCGCTCACTTTGAAAATTTATAGAAAAAAAATTAATAATGATAAAAATTTGCTGTTTGCTCCCTATTGATGGGATGGTTTTAGAAAAAAATGGCCTAATGCAGAAAAAATCGTTTTATTCACGTATATCTCCCAAAAACATTTTTTTTTTTTAATTTCTAAAATTTTACTTTGAGATTTATGCCAGCGTAATATTTTTTTTCCCCGACCTGTATGCATTTTTTGTACCAAAATATTAAGTTGCGTATGTTTTACTAACATAGCTGAATGAATTGGGATTCCTTTATTTTTAACAAATTTCTACTCGTCAATTTTTTTTTCATTTTTCTGACTTAAAAATATATTTCCCCCTACTCCATGTATTCAGCTGGAAAAATTTGTAACCTACCCCCAACCCTTAAATTTTTGCTCGCAACATTTCAAAAAGCTGTATTTAGTACCTAATTAAAAATTTTTTCTTGAACTAACAAGGCTATCCCCACCTTTTAGCATAATGAAAATTTTCTTCAACCTGTTTAAATATTGAAAAAAATTGTTTTTGTTGAAATTTTAACGTTCCTTTATTAAAATATTCACTAGATTTTGGCATATTTCCTCTAAATTAATTGAATATTTCAATAAAAAGGGCTTTTGTAGAAATTTCCATTTCCACTGAAAACTTTTTTTTTAGAAAAAAGGCATAAATTTTTAACAAAAAAAATTTTTTTTCAGAATATTTAAATAAGTTGGAGGTAATTTTATTATGTCAAGTGATAGGGTACCCTGTTACTACGAGAAGAATATTCCAATTGGGCACTTACTACTTATAAGTACTTTTAGAAAAATTATGAACAAAGATTTTTTTATATTTAATTCATCATATTTCAAGAACTACATCACTTATGCCCATAATTTTTTTACCCAAAATTCTACATTGTATTTGCCACATTTTGGCGTAAACTAGACATCTGTGCCATTTTTAGTTCTTAAATTGAAATTTTTTGAAAATCGCTCTAAATTTTTTGAAAACAAACAATTTAAATGCTTGTAACATAGCCCCGCGCAATGTTTTAGATAGGCATCCTAAGCTATATGAGTTCAACTTGTGTTGCTCTACTTGTGGTATGAAGGAGGTACATTGAGACGAAACACCCTGTGTATTGGATGCTAAAAAATAGGAAATTGCATATTTTTAAGAAAAAAATTGTATATGTATTTTTTCGGGGTTTTGCTCAGGCTATTGAATGGTAGAGGAGAGGGAAGTACTACCACTCATTTTAAAGATTTTTAGCGGGGAGCTTATAATAGCTTTTTCAGAAGTTATTCACAAAGAACAGAAAAAATTCACTCGCTTATATCCTTTCCTTGTGGCGCAATTGTTTTGCTTTTCTCGCCTTCAACTTCAAAATTAGAATTTTTTCTCAGTATACATGCGACCTTCGGGATTACCACCCCTACAACTGAGTCGAAAGTGCTCCCCTGTTTATTTGAAATTTTTTTAATGAGGTGCTTATAGTAGCTTTGTAGCATTTTCAAAAGTTATTCCCAAAAACCTAAGAAAGTTACAAATTTTTAGTCATGATTTTTTGTATTTATTTAGGTCATATTTTACGAACCTCTTCACACCCACTCTTGATTTTTACACCTTATATACTCGAGAGTACACATTATGTTTTGGAGCAAACAACAGATTTTTATCATCATTAATTTTTTTTCTATGAATTTTCAATGTGAACGGCAACTTTGGGTGAAAATGAAATTTAAAAAAATAGCATATTTGAGCTCTTTCAATTTTTTAATATGCTAACCAGTATACTTGCAAGTCTCCTGAGTTGACCTATCACTGGTTTAAGGATGGTGAAGTTAATGCAGAACACTCAGTATTTAGGAGATGAGATGATTTTTGATAAAAATCTGAACATGTATTACTTTTGGACGAGATGTGAATAATGGTTGAAAATTGAAGTTTTCTAAGATTTATACTCTATTCGTACAAGTGGAAAATGGAAAATAATCTTGGAAAAATTTACTTCAACTTTTCTAAATCACAGAATACTTGTAATCGATTTGTTTTTTAAAGAAAAAATTTTAAAATTCGTTAGTGGACATTTTTTCAAAAATATCTCGAGCGGTGAAAATTCTTCTAATAATAATGCAAAATTTTACTTCTGAAAATAGAATGGAACAAAAATCAATTTTTTTCCTCACAAAACATTTCTGTGCAATCCAACTACCGATAGAAAGCTACAGCTTGCGAGGAAAGAAAAATGAAAATATTTTTTACAACATTTCCTCATTATCCTAAGTTTTTCAATCTTTCCAAAGCTATAGAAAAAAATCTAAAGAAACAAAAAAAAAAGATACATTTAATTCAGCGCTGCTTCGAGTATAAAATTTTGAACTTTTAAATAGTAGCAGAGCACGATTCAGCTATAGCAATTTTATTCTCAGTCTGAACTCGTTGCTGTTCATTCATTTACCAACACAGCTAAATTACATAATATCTAGGCCTACGTACGATAATTCTAACTAAATTCTAAATTAATGTATACGAAACATAAGCAGAGAAAAAAAAAACTACACACCTACACTACCTATCTCACTTAAGAAAGCGCAACGTTCACAGATAGGTGATTTACTCTAATTGAAGAACGCAGTCACATGTACTTCTTAACTGGAAATCGATTTTAAAAAAAGGGCCGGTCGCGGTCGTATTCTCACTTGGTTGCGCGAATCGATTGAACTGACATCGTAAAATACCAATACGTCAGGTTACCCATATTCGAGTACAAAAAGTTCCATGTTTTAAATATTTATTTACACCATTCGCGTTGTTTCCGAATTCCGACCTACACTAAGCTGATGCATTAAACAAATAGGCACGTTCGTTGTCGTTAGGTATTCGTTTTATCGATGAATTAAACTAACCAACGACGACGCAGAAACAATTTAAATATTGGTTCCTTTTATCTCGAGCTGAACGTTCCTTTTCGCCTTTTTTTTACCTCACGCATATTTCTATAATTAGACGATTGTAAATTAAGGAGGAAAAATACACAGAGATTCGGATAGGTATGAAATTTTTTTCGGAAGTATGATTCCGCCAACGTTTCAAATAATTATACGCCTAGTTGTATTCGTTGACATGATGCGGGGAGGGAAAGAGAGGCGCGGCACATGTTCGTATATATTTTGATATGATTATAATTTCATGTCGTTGTCATGTTTCTTCTTTTCTCTTTTTATCGAAGACCTTTATCTGTCATCGCCATCAATTATGTAATATATTTTCACGAGTAAGTCTTAAGGAACTTTTTACTCCTCGTGTTTGATCAGTCTCACCAACAATTTAGTAGTATGTTTTCCTCAAGTTGGTTGCGAGCTTAGGATGCATGACTTTTTAAATCGTTCCTCTTACCTGCACTCATAGAATTACCCTGTTACACCAACTGGTCGATGATTTTGTAATTTTTACCATACGATTTTAATTATAGTCGAAAACTATGCAGTATTTTAAATTGAATTTTTCTGAAAAAAATTCAAATTATTACAATTCAAAAAGTTTTGCCTTTCAGAAAATATCGATCTATATAGCAACCTAAACTAATTAATTTTATTAATCGTTCTTGCTATTCGGGGAAAATTGTATTTACAATCTGTCACGTATGAAAAATAACCATTTCTAGCTTTCTTATAATGTTATTGAACTTGAACACGCATTTGAAAAAATAAACACCAATAATAACCTCTCGACTATAACAACTTCAAAGTTCCTCGCTGATTCTAATACGTGAAAACTTGAAAAGGGGAAAAGACTTGGAAAAAATCTACTTGAAAATGTAAACAGAAATTTAAAGAATTCAGCGTAGAAACTAATTCGTTATCAATTGGCCAATGTTTTTATCTATAGTTATTTCAATTCTTAGGTGTAGATAAAATTAAAAAACCAGGTCATTGTATGCGACATAATCGCATTGCACTATAATGAAATCAGAACCATAAGAACATACCCACTTATTAAACTGTTGTCGTATCTTAAATGAAATGAACCCATCTCACATGAGAATGTATGGAAATAACGTGTTAATTTTTACGTCGTCAAATCGATCTACATAAAATACACATCCGAACAAGTTATTCAAATTTTCAGCCTCACTTTACGTGACATATTGTCAAATAAAAGTAGTCTTTCCGGGTCTATTTACACACACCAGATACGATGAAGGGAGGGAGTACACATAACATCCGTTTTGGTGTCCTAGACAACTTTGAGCACGCCATATTTGTTATTCTGATTTCTAACAATTTTTTTATCGAAAATTAAAACACTTCATTTGTCTTGATATCGACCAAAATATTTTAAATTCAGCCAATAGGCTTAAATTGGCGGTGGGTTAGATATGCAGGGTGCTTCGTCTCAATAATACTTCCTTCATATCACGAATAAAGCAACTCAAGTTGGGCACATGTATTATGTTTTGCCTATCGTAGTAATTGCAGGGACAAAAAACCCATTGAACCGAATTTTTCTCACCTAAAAATCTGAGGTCAATTTCAAAAACCTTCCGACTTATCGCCCAAAAATGATAGATATACACGCAGTGGCGTAACAATACCTGTCTCTGAGAGGATAATGGTGGGTGGGAGGGGGGTGGGTTCTGAAGATAACGTATAAAAAGTATAATCGTGCCTAATAGTGGCAGGTACTTGGTTACATCAAGAAAAATTATTTTAAATGTGTACTTATAAGTGTCTTTTTAAAATTTATGGGTAAAAATTTGAATTATTTTCGCGAAATTATATTGCTTTTTATCATATCACTTAGGACATCTCATGAACCACCTCACCTTCACTGCTAATTAGCCTGACTATCTACGTCATATTGTCAATGAAAATCAAGGTGGCGAATGAGGGGGTGAGGAATATCAACAATATCCTCCTTGGGATCCTAGAAGACCATTACGACCATTTTCGGTCATGTCAGCTATTTATTTTCATTTCTATTTTTTTCCTCTTAAAATAAAAATTATTTGCTCAGCTTAATACGGACCAAAATACGTCAAATTTGGGAAATAGGCTTAGATTGATGACAAGTTTGATATTCCAGAGTGAGGTTTACCTCAGGTCAAAATTCAGTTACGTCCAAATTTAGGGGAGGGGTTGCTGAGAGCCTAAAATCGTAAACATTGTTCCTTTTAAAGGTAATCCATAGACCATCTAAAGTTGTGCAACATATTCAAAAATCAGCCTCCCAGGTCTACGAGGAGAGGAAATATGAGGGGTTTTCCCCTTTCCGACCTTGAAAAAAGGCAGTTCCTCCATTATCTCCGCTCCAAATTGAGCTAAGAAATTGAAATTTTTGATGTAGACTTAGTAAAGGCCATAGATGATCTCTTTGGGAGGTTCGACTTTTCAGACTCATTGTACCCGTTTACAGCCCAGGACTGTGTTTTTTTGGGGCGGATTTTCTTATGTTTTGAGTTCGTTCCTCGGATAAATCCGCTCCAAATTGAGCAAGTAGTTTGAAATAGGTGGACCTTTTTGAGGGTTTCGATATTGGCACCTTTTCATAACATCGAAAATGTAGTTTTTGGGATCAGATTTTCTAATTTTGAACAGCTTTAGCAAAGCGAGGATCCGAGCTAATGTGGTTTTATTTCTTGTACAAGAATCTGGCGTATAAATTTAGTGAAATTCTAAATGTAGCCTTTGATGATCTGAGTTATACACTTTAAAATTACCTTCTACACCCTACCAATATAACATTTTACGAAAATCAGGCTGAAAAAGGCTTCTTTTTAGTACTACATCGTATAATTCACACTTTAGTACAGACCGGACATCTTCAGTATTTTTGGATAAAAAGTTGGAAAGTTTTTCAAAACAACGTCACATTTTTACAAGAAGAAAAATGAAGATCTATGTATTTTTGTCCCTACGACTATTATGATAGGCAAAACATGACACATGCGTCCAACTTGAGTTGCTCCATTTGTGGTATAAAGGAAATAGTATCAAAAAGAACCACCCTGCATATGAGTGGATATGACTTCGAATCAAAATTCATTTAATTTCAAATTTTGGAAAGGAGGTGTCGAAGGGATAAAATTGCAAAAATAATTCGCTTTTAAGCCAGCTGACAGAGAATCAAAAGATTTATGTGCAACATATAAAAAAATTAGCCTGTAAGTCAGTTAGAAGGTTGGTAGGGTGAGGGGGTTTTATTTTTTCTCAACCATCTTGAAAATAGTAGATTTTGCGTAGAAGTGCCTTCTCTAAACTGAGCTGGGAGGGGGGGGGTTGAAATTTGACATGCAGATTTGGTAGAAGCCTTGAACGTGCCTTTTGTTAGTTTCAACTTTTCAGCTTCTCTTACAACCTCAAAATAGTAAGTTACTTCCCCTTTCTGCTCGAGCTGAAGTAAAGAAAATTGGCAAATATGGGTATAGATTGTTTGAAGGTTATAGATGTTTTTTTTTCAGGGGGAAGGGAGGATTTCTGCTATATTCATTGCAAAATCAAACTCTTTCCCTACAATTATCAAACGATACTTTTTTTGCACAAATTTTCAACACTTGCACTTATAAAATTTATGGCATACCTACTTACACAAACCTACCCCTATCTAAATTTATACAAAATATGCTGAAATAGAAAAATCATAGTTTGTAGTTTTTTTTTTTTTTTACCACATCAGCATTACTAAATTTATACAAAAGTTTTAGGTTCTTTGGTAACTGAGCTTGTCAAGCTTGAAGCGACAATGTATTCATACCAATAGCACATACAACAAACCACCCTCATTCAATATGCTGCGCTACATCAGCTTCAGGTATAAAAACAAAACAAAATACCCGAAAGCGTTTGAAAACTTTTCCCAACTACATAACTTATCCGAGTTGAACTTTCTTCATCGTTCATAAAGTAAAAGCGTTGTAAGTAAAAGGTATGTACACAATACACGCCCGATACCGATGTAAGTTAATTAATTCATCGATAGATTTTTTCCTTTTTTCGTTTTTCTTTTGTTGCGGAAAAATAAATCATCGACATTGTTTCGTGCGCTAATAATATAAGTTGATAATATATAGAATACAAACTGTTCGTGTGTATGTTTTTTTTTTTTTTTTTTTTTTTTTTTTTTTTTTTTTTTTTTTCGTTTTCATCTTTCAATTACATTACATTCGGTGCAGAAAAATAACGATAAATCTAGCAATATTATTAAAACCGGTACAATGAAAATGTGAAACGAATACGTAACAAAATATACGTAGTTTATATTTTAAATATTAAACAAGGCAACGAAAATATATAAAGATTTATTATATGTAGGTGAATTTTATTTCTCGCAGAAAATACCAATCTCGTGTACTGAACTTATACGTAATATGCGTGTGTTTTCGTAGGTATATGAGAAAAATTCAACTTGAGGGAATAAGTATGTGCGTTTTCGCCGCTAGTTAATTTAATCCGCTAGCCTCTGAAAGAACCAATCTCTTCGGATGTGTTTACTTAGCAGAATCAAAACCGTATAATATTTCGCCATAAGCGTATCGTTACTGAAATTGCCCCTTTTTCCGAAACACATACCATTTTTTGAACAGACTATATGCGAAAAGTGGGTCAATATTGATACGGGGAAATTCGTCAGCTACGCTATAGTCCTACATATACACGGACGTCGATTTGTTGGATAAATTTGAGAGAATCGGTATAAAATCATCGTTTATTATATTTTACAATATTTTAGGTATATTTGTCAAATTCAACTCCACTGAGTGCTGAATTAGCTTAGTTCGTGAAAAAATTCAGAATTTATTGGGCATTCAATGCCTTTATAAACTAAAAATCAATATAACAATTAGTCTTTTTATAAATAATTCACCTTTCAGGAAAATTTTACATTATTCATGTTTGAATAAAGGTAAGAACTAAGATGGTTGAAATGTATTGGTTTCAATTACTTGAAATGATCGTTTCTTAAGCGAGCAACCTCAACACCTATGATTAATAAATATGCATACTACATAATATTTTGAAAAATAAGGTCGTAAGTACGTAGAGGTACCTTAAAAAAAATGTTCAAAAAAATTGATTTTTTGTTTCTTCCAATAAAATGTAGACATGTTCGACGTTAATCTGAAGGGTTTTTGGATTATAAACTCTTTTTCTGGGTTGTGAGGGTGGGAGGGGTGCAATCAGACTCAAGAGTGATGGTTACCAAAAGGCACACCTAGGACTACCAGTAAATTTACATACTAGCTCAATTTGGGCGAGAGTTATGCGAGGAACAGACTCAAAATGTAACAGAAATCGACCAAAAAACTACATTTTCGGAGCTGTAAGAGGGTGCAGTGGGGCTGAAAAGTCGGACCCTCAAAATGTGCATCTAAAATTCTTACCAAGTTTACACACCAAATTTCAACTTCCTAGCTCAATTTGGAGGAGAGATAGGAGAGGAATAGCTCTTTTTCAAGGTCAAAAAGGAGAAAAACTCCCATATCACCACCCCTCCTCAATCGACACGAGAGGCTGATTTTTGGGTATGTTATATAATTTCGGATTGTCTATCGATTGACTGAAAAAGAAACAATTTTGGCGATTTTAGCCCCTCGGCACCTCCTGCCCCAAATTTGGGCATAACTGAATTTTGAGCCGAGGCCATGCCCGCTTCAGAATATCAAATCCATCGCCAATCTACGTCTATTTCCAAAATTTGATAGATTTTAGTCGATATGGACCTGGGCAAATGACTTTCAGTTTTGCGCGGGGGGGGGGGGAGATGAACATTTGACTAC
>FIZR01030499.1:0-16861 GCA_900060175.1 Ferrisia virgata
AAATTTGGAGAGTGATAATTCCGGTAAGGGTGGGTGGGGGGGGGGTAAACAATTTTTTGGGATGTTTTTAGACCAGCTTGATTGATTTTGGATCGGGGGCCGTTTTTGACCCTTATTAGGAAAGACTGTTTGGTTTCGGCTTCCTTGTCTAGCGTATTATCCTGAGTTGAGCTGAAGGACTAAAATTTGATCTGTAAATTTACTACGGGTTCGAAATATATCCCTGGCGAGTTTCGACTTATCAACCAAATACCGGCTGAAATCTTTTCGAAGAAACGTCGACATTAAAAATGATTTCGTTTGTCAGCGAAATATTTTTGAACAGACTGCGATTTCCGCTATTGTTTTTTTTTTCAGAGGAAGTAATGGGTTGAAATAAGAAAGGTAAAGAAATTATCAAAGAACGTAGAACTCGATCGACGAGCAACCCAGTAAGTGCATCTAACAAATCAATTCATGAATAAGGTTTTGAAAGAAAAACAAAGATAATGCGTGAGGCATAATTTAGAGGTTTTCCATTCAGGAATCAATAAAACTCGTAATAAATATCATGAAATATTACTGGAAAATACTTGTACATATTTTCAAACGAAGTTGTTTCAAATCTGAGCAGAGTTCAGTTCCATTATATGAAAGCACTTTGGAGTAGAGGAGAGTGAAAACTGCAGAGAGAGAGAGAGAAAGGGAGCAAAAAAGTTATCAACTTTTCTACCGACCATATAACTTGGTGAAAAAAAATCCCTTTACAATTGAAATAGCACAAATCAACCTTGATTCTTGTACAAATTTCATCTCAAAACTTCAATACTTAGACTTACCTTTTTACTTGTATTTTTTCTTTGTTCGATCCAGTTGAATTTTATGTGCGAAATTTCTTTCAACTGTTAAAGAATTTGGGCATTAATATTGCGATGTTGTCGAGTTCCTGTAAAGGTGACCGTTTAAATGTAGTGTAGGTACCATTCGATGTGTACTTAATCTCTTTTCCTTTCGCCCTTTACTTGATTTTGTGCGTTGTGGAAAAAAAAACACGACCGTTTTAATAACGCGAATAATTTATCAATTTCGGGTAATTAAATTTAACTTATGAGACGATACCGAAACGGTCTACAAAATTCGACGTAGTAGGTAGTGCACAACGAAATTACTACTACCAACATCATTGTCAGCCGATAGTACGACGAATAACATCCTGTGTGAGAGATATTGCGTCAATGGGCCCGACCGACCTGGATTATTTACGATAACAACCCGGCTACATACAAGTGATATTCGAGTAAACGGAAGTCCAAAGCAAACAAAAGTAAATACCATTTACTCTCGTCCAATAAAATAATACAAAAAACTGAATCGTTTGATGCGAATAAAAGTATACATTCGGATACGTATAGTTACCCACCTACATAACGTATGTAGATTTACTATGGAAAAAAAAGAAATACCTTATCACTGGATCTATATTTCAATTTATTCATCCAAAAAAAAGAATGCCATTTGTAGTGATGTTTATCCATTTAGTACTCACAACTCCCCCTCCATTCCTGCTCTTACTCTCTTAGCCTGATTTTCTGTGTTATATTGTCTAAGGAAGCTAGGCTATGATTGGAGAGGAGTATCAACAAACACTGTTTCAGGGTCCTGGAAGACTATTAAAGTCATTTTAGGAAACGTCAAATATTTGTTTTCATTGTTTATTATTATTCGCGAAGACTGAAATACTAATCAAAATCGCTAAAATTTAGGTAGCAGGTTTAGATTGTTAACAGATTAGGTACATATGAGTAGGAATGACGATGGGTCAAAATTCAGCCATGTCTAAATTTGGGAGAAGGAGTGACGGAGAAGGAAAACACGTGAATGAATAGAAAATTAAGAATGGTACAGTAGGTGTGGAAAGTTGTCCCTCCCCTATTTTCCCCTTTTGATTTTGAAAAAAAAAACAAATTTGTGCATATTTCCCTTTCAAATTGAGTTAGGAGGTTGATTTGGCATGTAGAATTAGTTGAGGTTGTTTTCAACCCCATTGTACCCTGTGAGAGTAATAAAACAGTAGTTTTTTTGGATGGGATGTTTTTGCTATTATTCAAGTTTTTCTCTTGCATAAATCCCTTCCAAATTAAAGTAGGACCTTCTACTTAGAATCAAACTTATTTCAATCAGTTCCAATAGAAATCTATTTCTTACTATCCACACCTCAAACCACAATAGCCGGTCAGAGGTACAATAATACCAGAAGAAAGATTTTCCGCAAACCTGAGCTCTACTACACAACAGAACTAAAAAAATCACCTGTCATCATGGACACTCCACATGGTACAACAGTAAAATATTCTGGTAATGACTACTGAAACCTCACATCTTTCTACTATACCATTTACTCATAGCAGGTGATGAGTGAACTAGACAAAGAACAACAAAAAAGAAAAACCACCTGAAAAAAGTACCACACTTCTTAAAAATCAGCTTTGTGCAGGGTCAATATGATTTATAACAAATTCTTTTCCTGCTACTATTTCTCTGTTGATCCCAACAATACATTCTCAATTGAATAAAGACGTTCAGAAGATGACCCACGATAGTCCTACCTTTAGGCAGTAAGATGACATGGTCTGCAGAAACAGTACCTCTGGGCAATGGCACTCAGAAGTGTACAGGGATTTTGATAACAGCTATCCAAAAGAATGGAACCCAGAATTCTGCCGAGGCCTCAGAAATAACAGTCAGCCGTGGAATCCAGATTTCAGAAGGCATCAGAGGTTTTGGGAAGAGTTATTTACAGTGTGTTTCATCTGGATATTGCTACCTTCATACCACAAGTTGTACAACTTGTGTTACACTCATGTAAAATAATTTGCCTATTCAAACTGTTGCAGGCGCTGAGTTAAATGGAGTTGAAGTTTGTTTTTTTGAAAAATTTGTAGTGATGTATGAAAATTTACTATTCTAAATCTAAAAATATTGAAGATTTTTGGTTTCAGTCAAAATGTTACATTATACAATGTAGTATTGTTGGTAAAAAAGTTGGTAGCATAGAAGAAGTGGTTTGTAAAATATGACGGATTGGATGAAAAAAAATATTTTGAACTTTTAAAAAAGCGCTTAGGTACTTCAGAAAATTATTAATATCAATTAGGAGCTGTTTTTGATGAAATATTCAACTGATTTGGAGAAAATACAACAAAACAGAGTTAATATTTTGATAAAATAACGTTTAATGACAAAAAATTTCTTTCTGGGAAAAATTATTTCCAAAAAAGGATACAGAATCTCAAAATGACATTTCTCCTAACTCATGTAATTACGTTGGGAAAATATAACTATGCCGAAGATCATTTCTAAATTTAAACTTGAAAATTTTCAAAAATTCCTGTAATAGTTGGGATAGACAAATCATTATACATGAGTGTCACTCAAGTTGCACTACTTATCATATAAAGGAAGTAGTATCAAACAAAACTACCTGTATAATGAGGGCAGCTGAGATTCTTCAAAGAGGAGTGCTAGATGTCCCCTTCTAATGGTACCAATCAATCACAACAAAATCAACCTCTACTTCTATGCTTGATTGAGAAAAAGCCACTTGAATTATAATTTTTAGCTCTATTTTATAAGTCATATTGTTGATGAAAACCAAATTATTATGGTTTGTTGACCTGCGGCTGGTGACGAGGGGGGAGAGGCATCAAAAAAATCAGTTTTAGAGTGATAGAGGATTATTACGACCATTTTAGGCAATGCCAAATATATTTCTTCATTCCATCCCCCCTCCTTCGGGTAAAATCATTTACTTCACTGGATACTGAAAAAAATCACTGAAATTTTGCCATCAGGCTCAAACTGGGAGCGGATTAGATGTACATGTTTGGTAGTAACTTTGAGTCGAAATTCAGTCATGTTTAAATCTGGGTTAGGAGGTGCTAAAGAGCAAAAATGGCAAAAATTGTTTATTTTCAATTCAGGCGATAGAGAATTTAAAGTTACATAACATTTAAAAAAATGGATTATCAAGATCAATTAGGGAGGGAGATGTGAGGGTTTTTTTGAGCTTAAAAAATGACCATTCTCATATATCTCCTATCCAAATAGAGCCAGGTGCTTTAATTTTGGTATGTAGGTTCAGCAAAAGTGCACTTCTTCAAGGCTTCAAAAAAGTAGTTTATTAGGAAATTTTTTTATTTTTCAAGTTTGTTCTTTCCATGCTTCTCCTCCAAATTGAACTAGAGAGCTGAAGTTTGGTATGTAGATTCAGTAATTGTGTTGAATTTGCCTTAGATGGGGGTGGGGGAGGGAGGAGGAAGGCCAACTATTCAATTTAATATCGAACTGAAAAATGTCGCTGAATACTCCATTTGTCTATTCCCAATCAGCCTGTTTTTCCTCATCTCGCATTGCAATGCCTTTTTTTTTTTAAATCCCATTCCATCAACTTGACCATTTACATTACTGTCATATTTCATGACAGTCAGCGTGCTCCCTTCCCCCTCCCCTCCCACAATCTACGGGTCACTGTGCATCTAGATTATTATTAACTTGTAAAAAAAATTATGTCACACGAATTTAGAGCTAGGTAACCAGGCATAAATCTCTTTCAAAATCAGTGCTACGTACAGCGGTGAAGTTTTGTGTATTGAAAAACGAATCGTTGTTGTTGTTGTTGTCGTCGTTCTTTGGGTAGATCAGTAGATGGGTTTGTGAATAATACTAGGTTGGTAGATGGGTAGATATACACAGTTGGCGTACACACTACACAGTGGTGTTTTTGCCACGACGGAATGGCGAACTATGCCCGAGATTTGGTACGAAACTAATTTTCTTCGTACAAGTCAAATTAAATCTGCCTTTAATGCCTATAGGATTATCTTATTTTCAAAAACACGCCGGAAATTAAACACCTGAGGTTGTAACTATCTAAGCTTTATTTATTGCCGCAAAATTGTCGGTACATGCCGCAAGGTGGAGTGGCGTTTTCTCTACGTATAACGTAAAAGCTTCGACGTGCAAAAAACGGAGGAGAAAAAAAAGAATAGAATGAAATACGAGAAAGAAAGAGAAAAGGTCGCTAGAAATTAACAAAAGTCGCGAGGATTAGCGTTGAATTTTCGAGAATTATATTAACTGCTACGCTACGGAATTGATAGTCTGGTCGACGAGGCACACGCGTTTCGTTTCGTCTCGTTATTCGAGCATAGTCGTAAAATCGCGCATTTTTATATTTCTCGAAGATGGTACTTTTTTTTTTCCTCCTTCAACTTATACTCTTATACCGCACGTTGTGGAATATAACGTTTATAATTATCTCACCGGATCGGCATCGCGCTGGAGGATTGGACGCAATAAACGGGCATCAGGCGATAATATAAATGATTCTTTAAAGGAAAATATCGTCCCAGGGTCGACCTAGTAGCCTATAAAAACCGATACGAATACGTAATATCGAAATGCGACCGTTTGTACGAGTGTACGAGTAGATGTATCTGTGTGTGTGTGTGTGTGTGTGTGTGTGTGTGTGTGTGTGTGTGTGTGTGTGTGTGCGTGTAAAGTATGTGAAATTGGAGCAGTCAATTTACTATTCTTGCAAGATACACTGGCTTTTTAAATCGTAGGCGTCTATCGAAATTTCAAACGTCCACTAGTCTACGAAATGACTCGAAGAACGAGCGTTCGAGTTTTTTCTATTCTTTTTGAAAAATACCAGTCACGGCCCGGCGACCTTCGAATAGGTATACGCTACGAATACATGTAGAGACGCCAATCGGTCCGATTTTCTAAGCCTATCACGTGTGCATGCCTCTCCATCTTTCTCTCTTCCTCTTTAGTATATCTGAGATGTTAACATCATTTATCCTAGATTCGTCGTCGTTGACGTTGTGCCGTTGTAGATACGAATGAATGACGAGAATAAAGGTTATTGAAGGGGCTAGCTGAAGAGAGAAACGTAGTGTAGAATATGTGATATTTTTCTACCCTTCCTTATAAACGACAGATAGATATATGTGGGATGATATCATTTGAATGGAGGTAATAAAGAGTATGATTTTTCCGCGTAAGTATTTTTGAATCGTTGAGAAATATTTCATTCGACCATCTACGAAATGATCCCGAACTGAATCAAGTGGCTATATATTGAATACCTTTTGCCTGTTTCGGTCTGGTGAGACGATTGCCTACGATTATATCATTTTTTTTTTTTTTTTCTTGTAAATTGATGGCCAAGAGTAACGAGAATGAAACATTTTGATGGAAAGGTGACCATAAATTCTATTAGTACCTTGAATGATTTCATTTCCTGGTTTTCGAGTTTCTATTCTTCGAAATGAAAAATTTATTGAGTTTCAAGTGATCCATTTTCAGATTTTCTATTTAATGATCTGAGGTCAATTTTTTGTTTTCCATTTCACTTCGCTGAATTAGAAATTTCAAGTATGAATTTATAGGAAAATGAGAAAGAAGGCGAAAAATTAAAATTAATGCAAAGATCATGAATTATGTAAAACATTTCCCAACACCAAAAATTATTTTTCCTTAACAGCATTGCGGATAGCAAGGGTTAAATGGGGATAAAATGTCGAAACTCCTAAAAGGCACATCAAGGGTCCCTACAGTCGGAACGTACTTAATTTCAACTTCGTAGCCCAATCTGGAGGGGAGTTAAGCGAGGAACAAATTCTAAAAATAAAAAAAAATCGACCAAAAAAATCACACATTCAAGGCTGTGAAGGGGTGCAATGGAGCTAAAAAGCTGGAATCCCTCAAAAACGCACATTTAGGACTTCAGTTTCCCAGCTCAATTTTGGTGGGGAGGTAGGGGAGGATTAACCCTTTTTCAAAGTCAAAGAAGGGTAAAACCCCTGTATCTCCCCTCCTGATTGACTTAAGAAGTTGATTTTTAGATATATTGTGCAACTTTTGATTTTCTGTCAATTGGCGTAAAAAGAACAATTTTTGCTTTTTTGGCCTTTATGCACCCCTCCCCCCAAAATGAGTCATAACTGGATTTCGATCCGAGGTCATTCTCACTCATATATATCTAATCTGCTGCCAAACTGAGCTGATTGACCGAATTGAAGCGATTTTGGTCGATATGAAGCGGAGTAAATAATTTTAATGCGGGGGGGAGGGAAAAAATTGAAAAAAATAAAAATAAGAGATCTGATATGGCTAAAAATTGTCTTAATGGTCTTCTAGGACCCCAATACAAATTTTGTTGATATTCACACCCCCCCCTCTATCCGGCGTTGGTCGATAGACTGTAATAGTCTGGTTTTCATTGACAATATGACATAGAAAATCAGGCTTAAAATTCTGAGAATTTTTAATTGTCTTTTTTTTTTTGATACTTTTAGAGTTTCAAAATGAAATTTACGGTAAATTTTAATCGTTTTGCATTTAAAATACAAAAAATTAAATTTGTTTGGATTTTTTCGTAGTTTTACACCCTGAAAGTAAAATAATCTGCTGATTTGAAGATGTTTTTTGGGTTTTGAGGTGTAAAATGAGATTTTAAGTATTTTCTCGCCACCATTTTATAGCTTATGAATCTTTTTGGTATTTTTTTTTTTTTAGTTTTTGGTCTGTGTATGTGTATTTTGGTGGTTTAAACTTTTCAGATACATTGCAATCACTTACAGCCCAAAAATGTGGGTTTTTGGTTGGGTTTTCTAATGTTTTAAGTTTATTTCTCGCAGAACTCCCCTCTAAATTGAGCTAGGAAGTTGAAATTACGTATGCAGATATAGTGAGAGTCGTAAATGTACGTTTTGGTGGTGTCGACTTCTCATCACCATTGAACTCCCCTCACCCATACCACTGATAAGGAAAAAAGCATCGCTAATAATTCACATAATTATCTGTAATATTTCACAAAAATCATACTGAATTTTATTTTCTATTGCACAAGAAAAAAAATGTAAAAAAATAGGATATGGAAAGATCAAGAAAAGGTGTTGAAATTTCACAATCTACGAATTCCCGGTTTTATCTGGGTTAAAAAATCCAACATCTTGAATTTTTTCAGCTCATTTTGCTTATACAAAAAAGTTTGTAGAATAGTAAAATTATTCCTCCCCCCCCCCCACAGTCGATCATTTTTATTTCACTCCATAGCTCATGTAACTAAGTGGGGTATCGGACGTGAGGATGTTGTAAAAAATTACGATCAAAATACATTTTCAATCGTATATTCGATAGTAATTGGAAAACTGAGCTGATTTTGTTACGTTCATTTTTTGACCAACTTCAAAATCAAAGTGGCTATTTTAACAAGTCTATAAAAATGATATCTTTCAGAAAAATACGATAGATGTGAATAGTGCATGAAAAACTGAACAAATTTCGTTTTTTTTTTTTTTCCATTTTTCGCCGAACTCAAAAATTGATGGAACTATAGTAAAATTATTTTCAGAAAAAATTTACATATAGGTCCTTTTAATATTTGTGTTAGGCAAAAAACAAAGGGAATAAAATTTGTTCATCTTTCCAAGTACTATCCGTATCCATTATTATCTTTTTTGAAAGATTGTTCAATTTTGAAATTAGTCAACAAATGAACATGACAAAATTTTCTTAGTTTTTCATTCACTATCCCATCCCATGCATAAAAATTCCTTTCGATTATAATTTTTGAAATCACACATTAGTCTCTTAAATTTTCAAGGCAGCCAACTTCTTCATCTGACATTTTTTTTTTTTTTTTTTTTTGGTGATATACACGATTACATTCAAATTTCAAGTCTTGACATCCTCTCACCGGACACCCTGTATGTACCGTAAAGTGCAAAGAGAAAATATTCGTCGTATAGCCTTGAAAGTTTTTATAGACTAACACCTGGATCAATTTGCATTTCGTCGTCGTCGTCGGTGTAAATTTTCATATACCCGTCGCACAACCTGCCTGTACAATTTCGTTCATTAACCGTCTCAACTCCCTTTGCCGCCTTTGGCTTGTTTTAAATTGAGCCAGGTGTCGTAAAATGTCACCTTGCAAACAATACCATTCATTAACAATGGGTGTTAAAACTTGGCGATTATTAAAACCGATATTGCACAATAGTAAATTATAATATGTATCAAAGTACAATATCACACGTACGTACGTACGTACCTATTTTTCTCTAACGAGCTCGTCTACAATAATACAAAATAGCTGCGTCATTATCTTTTTGCTTGATATAGGCATGAGATATAAAGTACGAGCAGGTATTAATGTCGAAAGATGAAAAAAAAGAAAAAGAAAAAAACGTTCTAATTTCACAAAGATATCTTGTAGGCGCTAATCTGCAGTAGTAGAATTACTCACTCGGACAAGTTGACATGTTCGACCTTTCTTTATGTAATGTTTTCAATTCAAATGACAAAGTTGTACTTTTGAGGATAAGAAAAAAAAAAAAAAAAATACTAAAAAAATACCAAGTACCTAGCTAATATTTTGTGGTGGTTCGAATTCAACGAAATGAAAGCGTATAAAGAGAGAAAGAAAAAAAAAACAAAAGAAAAAAAGAGGACGGTTAGGAATTCAAAACAAAGTATAGGTACTAAGTTTTGGGTTGGTAGGTAGCAGAAAGTGAAGAAAAATAATAAAAACAACGAAAAAGACGACATGGAAACGTGTAGCAGCTACTTTGTCGTTGTAAAAATTAGTATTTTTTTCAAAGACATTACCCGCGGTTTTCGGTGCACAGGAAATATTTTCTCGTTACCAGTGGTCATCTTTGTTGCTTTTGGTTTTTTTCTCCGTTGTGTTTTGTTTTGTTTTGAAAGTGTGCGTGACAAGAAAATGTAACAGCCAACGAGACCTTCGCCTCAATTAATTTCCTTTTTCTTTCAATTTAGCTGATATACTCGTAGCTGTCTCTGTCTTGTCTGGCTCTCGGTACAGGGGCTTTATTTTATACATTTTTACTCATGCTGAGGCACCGATTTGTTCGATGGGCGAAAAAAATTCTATTATAAGATATACCATTTTTTGTAGAATTTCACCTTCACTTAATCGCAAATTGTTTTTGTTTCAATTTTTTTGCGTGTTTTTTTTTTTTTTTTTGCTACCTAAATTGAGTCGGGCATTTATTTTTTCTCCAAATGTACTCGAATTTTTTAACCCAAATTCTTTTCGAAGTGATGGGTAACAAATGAATTCAACATAAATTAGTGTTAAGAGGTAGAAAACTGAATTTTTTTCGTTCAGCTCCCTTTAGTTGAGCTGGTGGTTACCTGAAAAATGATATGCGGTTGCCAGCTGACCCATTTGGGGGTATTAGCTTTTCATCCGCAATATAGTGTAGCTTTCAAAAAGTAGACCATACTCTAATCTTGATGAAACTTGAATAATCGGAAAGAGCATGTCGAAGAACGAAGTGTGTCCAGGGGTGGGCAAGGGAGCTGAGTAGTGTATCCGAGTTGGAGGTAGACTAAGAGGTTCGATAAAATTATAAAGATTGACACATTTTTGTATCTGTTGAACGAATAAAAAAAATTAAATTTTCTGAGAGGGCCTCCGATGCATCATTTGACCTTATGGAGTCGATCTATGTAAATTTAAGTTTTCAACTGTATATTGTTGTATGTTAAATTTTTGGTAAATAATGTAATGAAAGAATTATAAAGTAAACAGATCTCTAAAATTAGTAGGCGTCCTACATATGAGTTTTTCGTAGGATGGGAGATATTGGCTATATTTATGACCCTCTAAGCAATGGACAAAAAATAAATTTTGAAATTTTTCTCAGCACGTTCAAGTTTGTTTTCCATTTGCACGTTATCAAACATTGACCGGGGGGGGGGGTGAAAAATTCGATTTGCCAGCTTGGAGTTACTCTAAATGCATCTACTTCTCATCTGGATTCTGGATTCCTCGTTTGCAAGTCGTGATTTACGTTTTGAAAAATAATTAGACACTTTTTTTGAAAGCTTTGTACACAATTGGTTCGATTTAATTTTTTCTGGCTATTGTTATATGAATGAGCTGTTTTGATTGAATAAGAAGAAGAGCGTTGCAATGAATAAGCGTTAATCAGTGATAGGAGTACAGATAGATATTAGTGTGACCCCAAAGGCACATTTAGGACCTCTACTAAATTTACATATCAAAATTAAACCTAGTAGCTTAATTTATAGGGAAGATATGCGTAAAACAAACTCAAAAAATGACAAAAAACCTAGAAAAAAACTTGTTTTTTGGAGGCTGTAAAATATGCAATACGGCTCAAAAATCAAACTTCTAAAAGGCTCATCTAGGACGTTTACTAAATCCACGTACCAAATTTAAATTTTATAGCTCAATTTGAAAGGCGAGATATGGGCGGAAAAAATTCCAAAAATGATAAAGGTTGGCTAAAAAATCATTTTTCAGGGCTGAGAGGCGGAGGAAGGGGGGTGTAACGAGAATTAAAACTCGAAACCCTCAAAAAGCGCATCTGATCCCTTACTAATTGTACATGCCAAATTTCAACTCCCTAACTTAATTTGGAAGGGAGATATGCCCGGAACACCTGTTTTCAGTGGTAGGTAGATAAAAACTCTTCATATCTCCTCTCCTAATTGACCTAGGAGGCTGATTTTTGGATACGCTGCATAATTTTGGATTTTCTGGTGATTAGTTCAAAAAAGAAAAATGTTTGCGATTTTTACCCCTCAGCACCCCCCCCCTCCCCCAAAATTTAAATTTCGATGAATTTTGACACAAGGTCATCCACACTCATATATACTTAATTCGCCGCCAAACTAACCCCATTGGCAGAATTTGGATGATTTTCGTCGGTATCGAGCGCTGGGCCACAGAAGGTTTGGAAGAAGAAAGGTCTGACATCACCTCCTTAAAGCCAAAAAAAATTTCCTAATCAGCTTTGCGGGTAGGAAGCGTTCAATGGAGCTGAAAAGTCGAAACCCCTAAAAGGCACTTTAAGGATCTCTACAGGCGAAGCATACCTGATTTCAACTTCCTAGCCCAATATGGAGGGGAGTTATGCGAGGAACAAACTATAAAAATTAAAAAAAAAACACCAAAAAACCACATATTTGGGACTGTGAACGGGTGAAATGGAGCTGAATAGTCGAGGCCCTTGAAAGGCACATCCAGGGCTCCTACTAAATGTACATACCTAATTTTAACTTCCTAGCTGTACTCTGGTTGGGCCGATAAGGGAGGAACAACCCTTTTTTCAGGGTTAAAGAGGCGGAAAACCCCCATATTTCTGCTCCTAATTGACGTGGGAGGTTGATTTTTGGATATATTACATAACTTTTGGTTCTCTATCAGTTGGTCGAAAAAGGGACAATTTTTACGTTTTTGGACCCTCATCACCCCCCCTCCCCCCTTAAAATGGGGTAAAACTAAGTTTTAACCCAAGGTCATCGCCACTTAGATGTATCTAATCCACCATCAAATTGAGCATGGCATGGCTGAAAATCGACTTAATGATCTTCTAGAACTCCAAAACAGATTTTCTAGATACTCTCCCCCTCATCCGCTGTTTGTCGATAGACCGTAATATCGTGGTGTTTATTGATAGTCAAAATGACATAAAATATCAGGCTCAAACGAATAAAAAAAAACTCATCCACAAGAATAATCAAAAGCTACCAAAAAAATCTCATCAATTTGTACTTAGCAGTAGTTCTTACAAAAGAAAAAAAAATCAATAAAAACAATAATTTTCTGACATGTTTTTCGAGTTGAACCAAGATAACACTTTATTAAAAATTTTGGAACTTCCGGCGTTCGATGGAACGAAACTATTCTTTAAAATAACCCCCGCCGTCTAGCAGGTGCGAATCATCAAAAAAATTGTTTTATAAATGTACTTTTGCAAACCTTGAGAATAATTTTTCGGTATTTGAATAACAAAACAGATAAGTAATTCGACGCTTTTAGCATATTTATACGTGTTTGTTTGTATTTATTGAACTTGATGAAAAAAAAAAAAAAAGAAAAATCGTAAAGTCCACGGTTCAACGGATTTTTGTAACACGAGCCATCGCAAGACTACTTTTTTCATCGTGCACCTCTCGAATCACGTGCATATATATGTATGTATTTTTATTTTTTCCGAAAAATTCGTATTCATTTTTCTTCTCTTTTTTTCACACAAATATGCAGTATACAAACTTTGCGAAAAACTATTACCAAACTATTTCATTGAACCTTGGGAGCTTGCTAAGAGCAAAAAATAAATTTATAGCTCACAGTACAGTACACGAGTCAGCCTCGCACGTATGTACGATTAATATTGGCCGAGTAGAGAATAGTACGAATGCAATGCAACCTTATCTACTCGTAGAATAGCATTTTCAATGAATATAAAAACAGATATTCGAGTACGATGCTGTGTGCGAATTTCAGTAGTGCGACGCGACGCGACGTAGTTTTGCTAAATTATTCCGAAATTTGAAATATACAACACACACACACACACTCACAAAGACCTATAGGTAGACAGATATATTTACTTTAGCAGCTCTCGTATAGATACGTACATACATGTAGATGTACAACTACTTAAACACAGTGTACGAATGTATCAGCGTAAATTGTTGTGATTTTACAAGACAGCTGGCGTATCTATATTACCATTGAAATAGATAATAACGTGATTCCGACGTATACGTATTATAGCATTTCTTCGTAGTATAGGTAGGTATATGTAGTTGTACCTCTACCTACCCCCCCCCCCCACCTGTATGGTGGAAAACGTCGAGTCGTCGCAGCACATTTATGTAATACTGTATCGAAAATACGCGACAAGCAACGAACGCAACGTTTTTCGAATAATCCTCAAAGGCTATACAATGTGTGTAACATTGAAATGAAGAAGGAAAAAACTTTACCTACGTCATCTTGCTAGGTTGATTGTGTCGCCTTGTCGAGTGTACGTATGTGTGTATGTGTGTATGCGTATTACAAATTCAAATGCATCGCGATGTTTTTCTTTCGCCGAATATTCGATTTATCAATTTGAATTAAGTCAGAAACGTTCCACGAATGTAATAATGTTGGGATATTTTTCCTTCGACTTGGCAAAATGTGTACACACAGATACACACGTATACGACGACATCGATGTCTTCGTGCATCATCTGTACCTGTAGTCGAGTACCATCCTTCTGTTCATTTCGTAAGCACGTTGGAGATTTTTTTTTTTTTCATCTCTTTTCATCGCCTCGTACAGAAGCGGAGTTATCTACTTAATATTATTTCAATTCGAGTTTTCCTACGCGACATGTATCCATGTAGACGTTTCTGCTTTCACTGCACGCTGTGTGTAGATGCTGTGGGTACAGGTTGTAAATTAGACGTCGTAAATGTCGTCTTCGATGAGTGCACGCGATGATATCCTTATTATACTTACAAGCTCGTCTATAAATGTAAGCTGTCTTTCTTGTACGTAGATACACTCGTATCGTACTATTACAACTTATCTTTCCTTCTTATTTCTGCTGTTTACTTACATTTACCTTGAATTTATTTCGCCAATGGTAATTTACAAAAAAATACGTACGTACGTACGTACGTCGTCGCCGTCGAGCTGTCCAGGGACAAATACCATGTACTTATTCTCTTATAGAAATGCATTTCCGCGTAACGTTCTCATCGTTCGAGAATTATTTCGATAATTATATGTAAATTGATATATTATACCAGCTTGAATGGAAAATTGGACTACAGCGACGTTCGAAAAAACTGCCATAACCATCAGCAATGGTACATGAGAAGTTTGATGCGAGGTAACAGTGACACACCAAACAATATAATGGAAGCTTCACTTTTTCTCAAAATACACACGATCCTAGTGACAGTTTCTTAAGAAAATTGATACGAATGTTTATATAAGTATCCTTGGTTCTCGAAAATCGATATGGGTAAAAAATATAAAGCAGAAGTGTCAAAAGGACGTAAAGATGGGACGAATTTTTTTTTTTTTGGAAAAATTGCAAACGACGTCCATAAGGTTACCATCTAAAAATGATGTGATAAAAATTTCAGCTCTCAAACTAAATTTTTAAACTCGCAAAACTAACTCAGATTTGAAAATTTTTTTTATAATTTTCAAAAATTTCGAGAATTTTTTTCTTTTTTAAATATACTTGTTGCGCGTATTCAGATACAAAATGATCGTCGAAGGTGAGTTTGCACCATTTTCTCTTTTTTCTGGGGGTTTTAGAAAAATATCACTATTTCTGGTTTTTCACAGTTCATTGAAATGTAATGAAGAATTTTTTTTTTTTGTTTTGAGAAACACTCTTCTGAAAAATAGATGTTGGACATCAATTTTATATTAATCAAGTGGAATATTTAAATTTTACCTATCTCAGCTGATTTTTTAGGGAGCATTAAAAAATGGCAGCTATAGGGGACTTAAGCGTAGATAAATTTGACCCGGTGCGATTTTTAGATAATACTTCACACTATTGAGATACGTGCTTGACCAATGTTTTGTACCCCCAACCTATCTGCTTTTCGAGGGAGGCTCTTTTTTTGAAGGTTTTCGTGCATCGATTTGCGCAATTTTTTGTTATATTATAGATATGTATACGACAGACATCTATAAAAAAATTAACACCCTCCCCCTCCCCCCATGATTTATCTCCCCCCATGGCCTAAAATTTTATTTATTTTGGATGTGTACTTGACTCTTCTGAAATTTTTTTTTTTTTTTTCAAAATTTTAGCAGAGGTTCCAAAATTATGTTTGAAACAAGAAAATCGAATATTTTGAATTTATTTCGAGTAAAAAAGCAATAGAAATACTTTCAATTATTATGTCGCCATAAATGATGAGGTTTCATATTTTTACTTCATTACCTCGATAAAATCGAAAATATTCTATTTTTAAACAGAATTTTAGAATCCCAAAAAGGAAAAAAAAATCGTGAAAATTTTTTTTTTTGGTCCCATATGATGCGCAACGAAACGTTAATATGAAATAAATGTACATACCAAATTTTAACTTCCTAGCTCAATGGGGGAAGGGGGAAGAGGGAGGTTATGGGAGGAATAAATACAAAAAATAAGAAATATCTGCTAAAAAACTACATTTTTGGGGCTGTGAGGAGGTGCAATGGGGCTGAAAAGTCGAGACTCCCAAAAAGCACATCTAAAGGACCATGCGAAATTTCAAATTCTTGGCTCAATTTGGAGGCGAAATAGGGTAGGAAGAACCCTTTTACCCTTTTTAAGGTCAAATAGGTGAAAAACTCTCGTATCTTCCTTCTCAATTGATCTGGGAAGTTATTTTTTGGATATGTTGTACAACTTTGGATCCACTATCAATTGGCTCAAAGACGAACCATTTTTGCGATTTAAGTCCCTCATCATTACTTTCCCCAATTCGGGCACAACTGAATTTTAACCCGAGATTATCTTCACTCCAGAATATAAAATCCGCCGCTGAGCTAAGCCTATTCCTCGAATTTAATCGATTTTGCTCGGTAATAACCTCAGCAAATGATTTTTGGTTTCGAGGAGGAAAAATAAAATAAAAATAAATATCTGACATGGTCAAAAAGTGCCGAAATGATCTTTTAGGATCTCAAAATGAGTTTTGTTGATGTGCCCCTCTCATCCATCGTAGGTTTATAGACCGTATTAGCATGGTTTTCATTGAAAATATTATCGAAAAAAGAAGAATTTTTTTTTCATTTTTAATGTAAATTTTTGAAAAAGCCAAAAGAAGTATGGTAAGGGTCAAGTTAGAAACTCCAAATTTTTGCTACGTTCATTTGACGTCATTTCGCCGATTCTTTTCACTACTTCGCCTCCAACTTTCGGAAAAAAATCTACAATTAAAATGCACCAGTGTTCACGTCTATTTTTTAACCTGATTTTCTATGTCATATTATCAATGAAAACCAGGCTATTACAGTCTATCGAC
>FIZR01030500.1:0-19523 GCA_900060175.1 Ferrisia virgata
AATATTGTTGAACTTAATTCCTTATTTTTCCTGGATAATCAACAGATAAAACTTTTAATCGGTTGTTGAAGGGGTAAAATTGAAATAAATACGGTTGAGAAACTGAAATTGTTTTTATCGGTTATTTAATAGATGAATACAAGATTAATTCGGTTAAAAATCCGAAATATTAGCGTTGAGAAAAATGTGGTCCAGAATCAGGTATAATACATACTACTTGCTCCTCTACCTTGAAAAACAAAACATCCAATCCTTTCATCAAAAAATAGTCCTCTTATAGATACTCTGATCCATGACTTACATACTCGGAAACCATCGCGTTGGTGCAATTTATACTCTTACAAAATTGAGATAAGGCTTTAGGATTATAAATGGTTATACCGCATTCCTTATCATATAATTATGATGTCTCATGAAACAATATCCACAAAACCATCAGTTATACATAGGTTCCATGTCTAGGACAAAGAAAAATACCACGAAAGAACAAAATTTTCAAAAACCATCAATTAATCACACACCATTGGGTTTACTGAACCAGTTCACGATATTAAAAATACTCCATAATCACCACATCTTGAGAGGAATAACCTATGCACATATGTACATTTCATCATACATACGGTAAGAAGAGAGAGAGAGAGAGAGAGGGGAGAGAAAGAAAGGGGAGCTATTATACTACATCAACATGGTGATGAAACTTTTATATCTAATTCGAAATGAAAAAAATACGAGGCTCTCAGCGCAGGAGCCAGTTAATTTTATACTTTTTGCCACATCGTATTTGACGCAAATATACGGGCTAAAATCGAGAGTGAACTGACCGACCGACTACAGGCAGCAGAAGAAGAAATGCGAATACGACGCCATATTTTCAAACGCTGGGCGAAAACTTTTCTCCAAAACCCCATGGAAAATATAGATATGTCTCTCAACAAGTAAAAACCAAATGATTAATAATGCAGCGTTTCACGACACTAAAACGCACCAACAAAACAGTGTAAAGTAAATTACCTGATTATATAAACATAAGAAATGTTAACCTCATTGGCAACGGACTATGTCTCAGGGAGTCACGTAATAATCTGCGATATGAATGAAAAACACGTTTCACACAAAATACACGCGTAAGTAGTGAGGAAAAAAAACAATCTGTCATTAAAAAAACAACATTAATATACGAACGCATTTGAAATGAAAAGAAAAGGAGAAAAATAAGAAACGTGCACGCATCATGTTGTAGATACGCTTTCAGAAATCATCGTCAACATGTATATACGAACACCCAGACATCCAGAATTTCCTTCTATTCTTCGAATATTATGTTTTTCTTGCAAAATATTTCAAAGAGGCTGAATCATAAGGTAGATGTGACGATATTACCGTGTATCTTCCAGATCTCGTACGAATTTAGGCCATTTTTTTTAAATATATCAGTCAAAGAAAAAAGTACTCTTTTAAAAACAAATAATAAAGTAAATATACCAATGTGGAGTATTTAACTGCACAAATTTTTACTTATACGTATATTTTTGTAATAGTTCGGTGACTAACGAACATGAAAATTTCTTAAACAACGCGAATAGTGTATTAAAACGCGTATAAAAATTAAGAATATCACGCGATATATTTAGTGGGCGAATTAACAGACTTTAAAAAACTTCTTATTAATGTGTGTTTATATTATAAAAGACAGACGAGATTAATTCACCGGACAAGTGTCACCGCTGGCCGCTATGGAAGCAGCTTCAATTTTTTTGTGGGCGATGGAATACTCGGGCGATAAACGTGTACACGTACATGCCACCATCAGCCACTACTTCTCCCATTAACGCCTACTACACATTCGCATTTAAATTTTCATTGAACCGGTAATTTTTACATAAAATGTATATCATAGCAGTTAATTACCTTCTGTACAAAAGTAGTATATTTCGAACTAGTACGCCAACAACTTGAGAGTAGGTTCTTCCAACAACCAATCGTTATACGTACTAAGGTTATTTAAAAAATAAGTAAACGAAACAGATTTACACCGACGATAGGGAAAATGAACGGCATTCGATAGATGAACCTTATATACTCCTGCAATATACCATCATCTCAGATACTCATCAGATGCCTATCAAAGGTACCACATTGAGAATATGGTTATTAATTATTTTATTGCTGGAATGTTCGTGATACAACACGAGACTGCAAAATTTATTGCAGAAGCTCTAAATGTTTTTAAACAGTGGAATTGTGGTGATGATGGAGAATGGAAACCGTAATATTTTGTTGTGGATTTCAGTAAAGCTGAAATTAATGCAAATTCTACTACATTTCAATGCCCTATTCACATCTGCAAATTTCACTGAGAGCAAGCTCGGCAACGATGGGTGAAACAAAAAGAAAATTGCCCAAATAAAAATGGAACTCTATTTTTAAAATAGGAAAACCAAATTCTAATTCAACCTGTTGAAGTAGGAAAAAAATAACCAAACTCAAATCAAATGTTTAGAAACATTTCAAGATTGCTGAATGTGATAATATGGTATTGTGCAACTATTGCAATGCTTCTTACGCAGAACATGCCTTGAGACTTATGAACCGATGTAATAAAGTACTTCAGTGTGAACTTGCAAATGCCACAGGTAAGCAGGGAAAAATATTTTTAAATAGATTGAAAATTGAAAAACTTTTCAACATTATTCAATTGTTTTCTACCGCTCCTAGGTTGTGGTAAATCTGTAGGGCTATACAGGCATCAATAGCATCATTACAAAAAACAAACGAATGAAACTCAAACTATAGGCAATCACATAAAATTTTTAGCTCCAATAGAAAATGTAAGTGATTCTTATTGTTGCATGATGATGATGATGATGATGATAATACATAAAATAAATCTTTTGATTATTTTTGAATTTTGTGAATTTCTGGTGAAGCTTGAACGAAATGCTAATCTTGGCTATGATGGTTACAGTTTATCCATTCTCAATGCTTGATCATACTCTTTGGCAGAATTTTTTCAAATGTCTGAACCCCGCATATAAACCCTCAGTTCGACGCACCATTTCAGATAAATTTGTTACACAGCATTTTCTTAACACTCAAGCCAAAGTAATCGAATGATTGTCAGATCCGGTGTTTCACATTTACAATGCGACGGATGGTTCAATATTTGCAACGAAGGAATTCTATAACAAAACCAGCATACTTGTGAAATCTATTGAAACTATTGTAAAAAGATATACGGCTACTTTTTTAAAAGAAGAAAACCAACAGGCTCTTGAGACATACGATCCTAACAAATTTGGTATTCTGATTGCTGACAATGCATCAAACATCCAGAAAGCTCAAACTTTGATTACAAAGCAAGCATCCTTCAAGTTTACCAAGTCCAAGAACAGGCGAAATTAATCTCCTCTACCTTATAATAACAGTCGATATTCTGTCGACGTAATAAAAAATTTAATTCGAACGATATTTTTCAAAAAGCGCTAACAAAACATTTATGAACATAATAAATCGGATTTTCGTTGCCGATTTATTTGGTGTTAATTTAATTTCTTGTTTTAGTCATTGTAGAGCCGTTGAGTAGGCTAAGAAAATATAATGGATTTTCGCCCGACCGTCGTGTTTTTAATTATTTTTAATGCATGTAGTCATTAATGTAACATGTAAATGACGGAACGGAAGTCTAATTTTAAAGAACGATCTCGAAGGGTGGAAATGTTTTGCTCGATATTTTGTTCGCTGTAATGCATATCTGTAGATACATTTTTTGGCTAACAATTAAACGAAGTTCATTTTTATTCGAGTAGTTTGTTGTATAAGGCAAAGATACACTTTACAAATTGCAATCATACTATTTAAGATGTTTAAGTCTGCATTTTATCAAGCATTTGAGTCCATATATGAGTAAAGCAAGGAGTAAAAAAAAAAAATTCAAGAAATAGTCGAGCGAATCATCCAACATAGCATATTCTACGACACCTACATATTATGAATAATGAAAATTGTTTTCAGTGATTATGCCTCCAATTTGTAGGGCGGATGGGGAAATAAAAAATCGATACTTCAATACACTACAAATAACAGGTTTTGATACTTTTTATTACCTACACACAAAGTGTTTGCAGACATTATCCATTAAAAAAGTCCCCACAATCAAATACAATTCAATTTATACAGGTTTAGTACTTAAAAAATGTTGGTACACAAAAGATGAATTCAGAGCAAAGAAAGCTTTGAGCTGCTACGATTTGACAACTTGTGAATAGATGGATAACTTCAAGTGGACAAATCTGTCAGAATCCAGTTTTCTGGGATGTCCTTAGGTTCGCTCCATTGTCGCATCACATGTTGCCAATTTTCGAGTTCGCTTACAATTACTGATAATGATATTAAAAATAACCATGCAACTTCGATCTTTTTTTTATTTTCAATTTTAACATATCAAATTGACTCACATAGGGATTGGTATTGAAATAAATTTATCGTTAAATGTATATGTATTTACCTAATTACACTGATCAAATAATCAGTGATCATCAAACTAATTAATGGAATTGCATTGTTTGTGTTTAGAAAACATGATTATTTTAATAACATTTAATAAATTTACTGGCAAATACAGACAAACCATCTTTTTGGTATTTTGAACATGGAAACGAAAAAGAGTGTTTTTCCTCACAGGATGATCTTCCTATAACATGAGATATTCATATTCGATCGTTTAGGTACAGTCTTGATGAAGACGTCCAGCTTATTTTCTTTTAAAGAATTAAATTCAACGGCATACGAAATTATACCTCACCGTGGAAACAACGTTGAATTTGCCGAACTTTTTTCAGAACTTTTCCAATTGATTTGTTCTCATTTGTTCTCAATGTTTTTGTTTAATATTTGTTTCGTTCCCATCCGTTTCTCCCTTTTTTAAATCGTTTTATTCTTTCCATTTCGTTTTGTTCTTTGCATTCCGCTCTCAAGCCTTGGTATTTACAAAACAAAACGCATCGTTGTTCACTGTTTTGCATTATTATTAGAAGCTCTAGGGTTGATTGAAAGAATCAAGAATGTAAAAAGAAAAAAATTACTCATATGGCAACGTTGGATAAAGTATCAAATGGTGCGATAACGGATTGAACCTACAGATACCCAGTTTTCTGTGAATCGCAGTGTTTCTGTTTTGCGGATAGTTATCCATTTTTTTGGATAATTTTTGAAAAAATGGATAACAAATCGGATAACGGATTTTTCGGACAAGTTTTCACTTTTTGAAATAATTTTTCAACTCCTTCATTCTAACAGTGCATTGATTTTTTTTTGAAATTTTTTCTCTGATTTTCCGCTAACAGTGCTCTAGTGTTTGTCAATGCCTGTAGAGTCGCATCTTGAATGTTGGTGCACACTGCAGGAAGCGTGGTTAACCCAAACTTTGCTGAACTGATCCAAGCTTCCAAGTACAAATTCTGTTAGCTCTCTTATCGATTGTTTGTAAAACTTTGCCTTAATTCGTTCACTTAGTAACTTTGTAAATAATTGTCGTTGAAAAAAGCCACGTAGATTTAGAATTAAATAATTTTTTGTTGTATAGAAAATAAAATGAGTTGAAGTCAATTCTCGTACGTTTTCTGAACTCTCCAACAAATTCATTGATAGCGAATAACAATAATACTTTCAATCACCACCCTACTAATACCTCAATGTAACTTCCCCCCATTTGAAGAGCCAGAAGAAGATTTCACTGAATTTGCTGATTTTATACTGTTTTTCGATCAGTTATTCGATTCGTTCAATAGATCAAGTCCTAAAGTTTCAACTTCAGAAAAATTCCTTCGGATAGCTGTTCCTCGCATTACTCTCCTCCAAATTGAGTTAGAAAGTTTAAGTTTGGTATTTCGATTTAGTACAGTCCTGGATGTGCTTTTTGGTGGTGTCGTCTTTTTAGCCTCATTTCATCCCCGCTCATAATTGTAATATTACACAAAAATCTTCGCGATGGCTTTTTTTCTCTTTTTAACTTGATTTTCCAAATCGTATTATCAATAAAAACCAGGCTATTACAGTCCATCCAGTAATGGTGGTGTATGGGGGGGGGGGTACTAATAAAGTCCGTTTTTGGGTCCCAGAAGACCATTAAGACAATTTTCAGCCATGTCAGATATTTGTTTGTATTTTATTATTTTTTTCCCCCGAACACTAAAATCATTTACTCCACTCGATACCGCGCTCCAAACCAGTCAAAATTCAGTTATCCCTCTATTTGGAAGGGGGGGGGTGTTAAGGGACCAAAAACGCAAAAATTGTTCCTCTTTCAGCCAATTGATAGCGAATCCAAAGTTATATAACACATCCAAAAATCAAACTGCTAGATCAATTAGGAGGGAACACATGTGAGAGGTTTCCCCACTTTTTGACCTTGAAAAAGAGCTGTTCTTCTCCTATCTTCCCACTGAAATGAGCTAGAAGGTTAAAATTTGGTATGTACATTCAGTAGGGGCCTCACATGTGCCTTTCGGACTCTCGACTTTTTAGCCCAATTTTATACCGTCATAGTCTCAAATATGTGGTTTTTTCTCATTTTTTGAATTTGCTCCTCGCATAACTCCCCTCCAAATTGTGCTAGGAAGTTCAAGTTGGGTATGTACAGAGTCAGTAAGGACCCTAGATGTGTCTTTTGGGGGAGGTTTGACTAGGTTGTAGAAAATGCAATGTATGATCTCTATAGGCAAAGAGGTTAAACAAGAATGCTGGGCAAGAACGAAGAGCAGCTCAGGGAGACGAATGAAATATGTGCGAATGACGACACAAAAACACGGTCTTAAATGCTTTTTACACGTACGTAATAAACTCTTCAAAATATGCTGGTAGATTGATTTTAATCAAGCCTGTTTCATTACATCACTACATCCGCCGTTACTGTAGTGACGTACAAAAAATAAAATAAAATAAAATAACGCACCACCACACGACAATCGAACCCGTTCCAAAATTGAGTAAAATTCTTCGTATACTTACAACATGGAATCTTATGCCAAATCTAATGTAGTATAATCATCCTACTGTAAAGCTATTTAGCGTTCATATGGTAAAGCCAAACACACGCCACAATGTAGTAACAATATGTCTGAAATTTATTCCTTTTCCGCCTTCGTCGTTCATGCAAAAAGCCCCCAGAAGACGGATACGCGACGGTACCAAGTGTAAATGGCCAACGAAACATGAAAAAAATTGAAAAATATCTCCATCTTTATGCCAAAATACCGAAGAAATGGCTAATATTAATCACGCGCATTCAACAACGGTAAAATGTTTCGCATAGAGTACTCATATATTATACATATAATTGGTCTTATTTATTTAAGTGCGTTTAACTCCGACTTCTTGTACAAACACGTGTATAAAAATGCCATCGTCTCTTAACGTTCCACCACACCTCATTCCACCATCATGCGTCGCCGCCAACCAGCATCGTACAACCACAACCAAATACGAAGGAAAAAAAAGTATCAACTTTTCTTTGATCTTTATAGGCGATATCTTTCCATCAATACGAATAAGTGTTTCTTTAAAGGCTAAAAAAACTATATACGAAAAGATTTAATACATCAAATCCAATCATTTCACTCGGGCGTTTACAACAAGTACTCGAATAATATACCAAATACCGGTATCGTTCTCTACCTACGCTCAAAGTCAAAAACCTCGAAAAATATATATCGAAGACAGCCTTCAAAAAGGGTTATGCACCCCTTTTTTACAACACACACACACACACGAATTCTTATTTATGAAGTGAAATTCGACGATGAAAGTGGTCTTATACGTAGCAGTGCGTTAAGGTATACCATTCGATGAAAAAAGAAAAAACTCACAATGGTGGTATACAGATCCCCTTTCTCCCTCGACCCATCTAAGCCATCATTTCGACCCGTTGATAAAAGCAATTAGTATTTCTGGCGCTAAGCATCGAGCTTAATAACCCGTAAATGCAAACAACACCAACCGCGGTACCACAGACACGGTGAAAATTTCATCATCAAAGAGAAAACACGTATAAAAATTACTCAATTTTAATAAATAACCCGTGAAAATAATCAAAAGAATAATAATACCGTTGTGAACGCGATAAAAGCTCCATTCGGACCATATTTCGTCGCCAAATTAATATTTTCGAATAAGTATCTAATTTGAATTCGACGACCAAGCGCACGTTTCGTCGCGTGCTTTTCCAGACACGATGAGACTTCTCTCAATATTGTCGACACTTTTCTGCCGTATTTAAGCAGCATTTTTTTTTTTTTTCAGCTATATACACAAACATATACCATCGCGATGTCATCGAAATGATGTTTCATACAAGAAAAGATTTACTGCAACGTTGATTCGGCACCTTCTCACACCGCAATTAAAAACTATGGTAAATTTTGAAATAAATAGTGTAATTGGAAGAAGTCGAAACGAAACCAAAACAAATAATTGACATATTACGTATATTTGTCTGTTTACATTTACATACACGCTTAAGGAATGCTATTTTGGAAAATAATTTATGCCAAAAAATGCATTTATTCTGTTGCTTTGTTGCTAGAATCACGTACGACGCGACGGGTCGCGGCCCGATGCATAAGTGTATGTATTTTGTGTACAATGTGTTACTTTTTAAAAAATATCTTATTTTTTTTTTTTTTTATTTTTTACGAGATAGTACATATGTATTTAGCCAACATGGAGATGGGACTATCGAAAAACCTGGCAATTGCCCGAAGACCTCGCTTCTCTTCACACAAAAAGTGTAGTAGGTACGAGTGCTCGATTTTCAACATGATGAACTTAACATTAAAATTCTTGACAGCATAATTTGTAACGTCAAGTTTTACACTTGAAATTACGATGTATACCAAATGCACGCTGTAAAATGAAGTGAAATTCTTTTGAAATCAAAAATTTTCTTCGATAGTTTCGCAGTAAAATCTCAACTACGTAGTAGATGAAAAATTATCTTTCCATTTTTAGGAAAAAATGAGTTTTTGGTATCGCTGGAAAGAGAATTTCAAGCTGAATCGCGTGCAACACTTATTTTTAAGCCCACTCTCGTGCATTTTTTGATATCACACCAGGGGAGATTAACAATATTTTTACGGTACAAGTTACCAGAACAGAACGAATCATATATATATATATATATATACGTATATCATGAGAACAAATAACGCGAAATAGAACAGAATAGAAGACAATAAGTATTTCTATTCAGTGTCACCAGCAGCGATACATAACGATTCGCCTCTTCTCTGAACTTACAAGGAAAGTACCCCAAGTGTTACACGCCAAATGAAAAAAAAATTTATAGCTGTGTAGAACATTCAAAATTATCCCCATAACCAAAATTTCCGTCCCTAAAATCCGGGGGGGGGGATATAGGAGGGGGGTGGAATACCAAAATATTAACAAATAACAGTGGAAAATTTATGAAAACTGAAATAACTCGAGTTCATACCGCGTTAAGGGGCTAATTTTTTCACCACGTACTACCCTCGATATGGGCCACCCATGGGTGGGGTAGTCACCCGGATACGCGTGTAACACCTCGGGGGTGTATTTTTGACCATTACTTTTTCAATTTTTTTCGTTGTATTATAGATGACTAAAAATACGCCGCCGAAGTATTATTACACACGGATCCGAGCGTCTACCCCACCCCTGGGTGGCCCATATCGAGTGTAGTACATGATGAAAAAATTATCCCCTAAGGACGGTATGAACTCGAGTTATTTCACTTTTTCATTAATTTCGCAATGTTATTCAATTTTTTGATATTCCACCCCTTATAACTCCCCCCCACCATATGGATCTTGAGGGTTGAAATTTTGATGTGGGGGTAATTTTAAATGTTCTGCACAGCTATAAAAAAATTTTCTAATTTGGCGTGTAACGTTTGGGGTACTTCCCTTATTAGAAGATTGTTAAATTCGACTGAATGATAAGCCAAAAAATAAAAATTGCATTTCTTTCTAAGTCTGTCGGAAAGACACAGTATTTATTTAATATGATATTGTAGAATTTTTATTAAATTACATTTAAAATGTCGGACGTTGTTTCTTTAGAAAAGTATACTCAAGAAATTGGAAGATTAAATCATCGAATAGGTGAATTGGAATCGCAATTGGCAAGTAATTCTTCACTTTGTGCTCGCTTTGATGATAATTTGCATGCCTTCTAGGTTAAGATTTGTTAAACTAACACAATACGGGTATCAAAAAACTGTATTTCTCAATCCGATCATCAAATTGAAACTCACAAGTTTCATCATGTGCCTAATTTATATGTCAGTTCTCGCTTTTACACACTTCATGGCGGGATTTCAGAAACAATACGAACCATTTACCAGATTGTTATTCGATTACAAAAAGATGATAATTTACGTGCTAGTTAATTTCACAGAAGCTAGAATAGTATTTGAGCATTATGGTTGTTGATTTCAGGAAACAACCCAGAAGTTGCCGAACAAAGTCGATGTTTTCCCATACTTACGCATGAAACTAGAACTGTACTCAGCAACTAGCGATGCCGGATGGAGACAAGCTGACTTCACAGTTTTAGACAGCGATATTCCAGCCAATCTTTTCAATCAAACGAAAGAAAGCTTCATGGTCAATAGGTAAAAATGGAATAGAATTCTCACGAACTCTAAAGCACCTGGTTGCGATAGGCGGATATTTCATGCTTTATAACGTTTCTGATACTCGGCGGATTGAAATAATTTTTATTCCATTGGAAAGAGCGCCAAAATTTTCATTAAATTGGCATAAAAAAATTAACGGGGTCGTCGAGATGTATTTCTAGATATTGTGGTCTTTAGTAATTGGCATATGGCAAGTAGTGTGAAGATTTTTTCCACGTGTTGAGAATCATTAGGTTTTAAGGTTGTCCGTCGACAAGCTGGCAAAATTTCTTTCGAGAAATTTTGTACAAATTCAATAGAAACGTACAGCTTTACTACGATCCGAGTAATAAAATAACGATTGACGAAATGCTGGGAAAATTTCGTGGCCGTTGCGCCTTTTAAGCAATATATTAAAAAGAAGCCAGCAAAGTACGGATTAAAAATATTTGCTGCTTGTGATGTGATGACCTACTACACTTTCGTGGTAGAAGTGCATTGCGGAACTGAGCCAGAAGGCCTTTATAAAGTGGAAAATCGACCTCCAGGTATAGTCGTCCGTTTAGTAGACAGTATCAAGAATACTGGAAGATAGATAACAGTTGACAACTGGTATACAACAATGGAATTAGCTGAAGCTATTGCCGGCTATTCCATCGCACAATGAGGAAAGACTATCGGCTGATAACACTCGAAAGCTAGAAATTATACTTTAATATAATAAGACAAAAGGTGGTATTGATCGCGTTTTTTCAGCATATTAAATATCGCTGGGATGAATAGTTATGTGTTATATCAACGCAGTACTGAAGATACCATAATGTTCAGGAAATCTTTTTTAAGACAACTCAGCTTCAAGTTGGTGAAAAACTATGCAAAGGGAAGGTCAGAAAATATACACATATCAAGAGAATTATGCTCACGAATTACAAAAAAATTCCTTCCAGTGACATCTGGGTCAACTGAAAGTACTGAAGATAGGTGTTTCTTAGGCACCTGGAGGCAAAATTTTCTGTCGAAAACAAAAAGTGTTAACTGCAACCATTTTGCAAGGAGTTCATGTACAGAGAGAGAAGTTTTTTGCTTAAATTTCTCCAGAGAAAATTTTTAAAACTGGACACTCGTGGATTAAAAACTGTGTTGCCAGGTTGGTGTGATAAAATTTGTAGTTTTCAAAATTCCATATTTGAAAAAAGAAGCTTAATTTGCTCATTTTTTGTTTTGTACCAAAAACTGAGTATATTTATGTACTTGTACAAGACAAATTAATTAATATTTCAAAACAAAAAGTAGTTTTGTAAATGTAATTTTTTACGTATTTTTTCACATTTCACTTTGATTTATTCTTTGCCTAATTATCCGATCATCCTATTCTTAGTCTTCAAATTATGATGCAAAATTTACTCTCCCCATTCAAAAGTTTCAATCAAAAATCTTGAAAATCTCAAAGTAACACACACTGCCTGTAATGAAAATCGAAATTTTCTATGCAGGCGAAGTACATCTCCGGATGGGTATGCAACCAGTTTAAGAATTTAAATACTCATAATTTTTTATCAAATTGAGATGGAGAGATGAGGTTTGCAGCATTGAAAAGAAACAAAGTTTTTTCTTCCAACATCAATTTAATTGATGTGTCATATAAACAAAATTTTGAATAATTCAACAAAAATCATGAAAATTGAGGCTTTTGGAGCAAGTTTTTCTCATTATTTCATCAACTGTTTGCTTCTCTGTAGTAATATTACCAAAACTAACTACCCCATGGTAATCTAGATTAATTTCTCTTTCTCCTCGAATAAAATTGCTTGTTTTCGAGCTGTACTCGTTTGAAAAACTTATACGAAATCAAGAAAAAAAATTTTAATTTGTGTTACCTTAAGAGGTTTCCTCCAGCACGCGACCTACGGGGGGATCAAATATTACTTCAAGAAAAGTTCATGGACTAATGAAGGAAATTCAAATGTACACGTGTATTAAGCTTTTTTTCTATTTGTAGTTCTTTGTTTGTGGTGGTTTCAATGTTGGTCTATATGTTGTAAATTTGGAAAAAAGATAGAGGAGAAACGTTCTTTTTATAAGGCCAAAATGGGGAAAATTCCTCATATCTCGTCTTCTAATTGACCTAAGAGACTGATTTTTGGATATACTATATTACTTTGGATTACCTATTGATTCGAGTCAAAAAAGAACAATTTTTACTGTTTCACCCTATTGACAAAATTATTATAGAATCGTTAACAAAATCATCAGCTAGTCGCTGGCAATTTTTTTGATTAAAAATTGGCCAACTTTTACCTGTGATGATTTACAAGCTGCAAGCGAGTCTCTTGTGGCTGCTGAAATTATCAACACACAACTGTATGAAGTTGCTAGTTGTTAGTTGAGCAACCACCAGAGACTCGCTTGATGCTCACAACTCACCATAGCTATTAGTCGAGCGATTTTGACAAAAAAAATTGCTAGTGACTTGCTGACAATTTTGTTAACGTTTCTGTAAAAATTTTGTTAATAGGGCCTACAACTACTCTGCCACTTTCACACTCTACTTTGTTGTAGAAAAATTCTGATTCACAACGACGTAGATTTTTATTTTAAGGGTTTTTGAAAAATATCTATGAATTAAGAAAACTCAATAACAAATTCAGGAGAGTCATCAACACCAAAGTGAACGTGCGCTCTCTATCTATAAAGAAAATCTTACTTATTCAATAATTTTATCAATATTTAGGTTCATATAACACACAACATAATATAGAATCTTGGTGAACAGCATACACGATCAATATTCAAATTATTATAAAACACAGCAGCACTATAGAATCTTTGATGTACACGTGTGCACTGTCCACTATCTAAAAACCAACTGTTGAAAAAACTGCATTAAAAGCATGAGTCATACTTGTGACTAGTGAGTTGTTAGTTACATATGAATAGTTGTTAGGTAGTAGCTAGCTACTGAAAGACATATTCTTCAACAAGTGAACTGAGTGGTGAGTCGTCAGTTGCATATTCCCTTATTTGTACGAGAGTGTATAGGTTGATAGCTAGGTATACACGTATTTGTAGTAGTAATTGAATAGGGTATCGAATACTTTTAAGTTGTTACAAATGATTTTTTTTCAGTCAATTGTTGCTTAGAAAACAGATAACTATGAAAATCTTCAGTTGCTTGGGCAACCGAATACAAGCGACCATAAAAACCTCTAGTTATCCTATCAACTGGAGATTTTGTAAATAAGAATTGGTTCCTTTCAATCTAAAAATCGTTTGTGGAAAGAAAAAATGGATAGTTGCTAGCGAACCTGACAACTTTTCCATTAATTTTGTCAATAGAGCAGCCCCTCAGTACCCCCTCCCACAAATTCGGCCAAAACTGAATTTTGGCCCGAGGTCATCTCCACCCCAGAATATCAAATGGTCTCGCAATCAAAGCCTATTCCTCAAAATTGATGGGTTTTGGTCAGTATCAAGCAGAGTAAATAATTTTCTAGTTTCGAGTGAAAAAATGAAAATAAAAGATAAAAATATAACATGGCTAAAAATGATCGTTATGGTCTTGTAGAACCGCAAAACGGATTTTGTTGATGACCCCCTCCCCCCCCAACCACAGCAAAAATTTGGTTTTCACCAACAATATAACATAGAAAATCAGGCTAAAAATAGAGACAAAAGAACCAAACCTCTTTCCCTCTCAACCCTACCCCCCTGGCTAATCAAACTGGTTGAAAGTTTTTTTTATTTATAGCCCCATATATCGCAGAGGCAAAGTGATGCTAGAATATAGCTGAAATGTTCGACTGTTCGAGGGTAAAAATTTGGCGAAATATAAATAATGAAGAATTCAAAAATGAGCTTATTATACTAGGATCGCCTCTCACCTTAATTTAAATCTTTCCACCTACTTATATACTCATTTGTTTGATTTTAATGGCAACGAACTAGGTGATCTTCATTATATGACGTCACGCCACGTAATGTTACTTCATTGTACTATCGATACTTATTCGAATATAATAAACATTACTATTAGCGTCTTCTTGCATATGCTGATACTACATTCATCTAATTTCTTTACAAATACGAGTAGATCGTTCGATGTATCTGTACAATGTTTTTTAGAAGGACCTTTCACAGTACGTAGGTGTACAACTCGAAATATTGACACAGTCTTCCTGTCGGCGGGATAAATGAGAGGAAAATTTTCAAATTCGTTCCACCATTTGTACATACGTTCTTACGAGTACTTTCTACATACAATTTGTTTTCGTTAGTCCTTGATTCTTTTTTTTTTCTCATTTTCAAACATTAATGTGTATTTTGTTCACCTAATATACTAACGTCAAGTTAAATAAGTGTATTATAATATGTTGGTACGTAACTACAGGTACGGTCCTTCATATGTCTTTTTATTTTTCATTTATTTCTCGTTGAAAGAAAAAAAGAGAAAAAAATATAGGAAAAAATTGAAACAGAAATGTCGAAGGTGAACAAATGAACATTTAGAGTATTCTCGTCGCAAATATTATTGGTATATACCCAAATGTATACACTACGTACTCTGTACTCGTTAAGTGTTTGACACTGTAGGTACCTCTTTCAGTGTATTATTTTTTTATTTTTTCTCAGCTCATTTTTTAATGAGTCACGCGTCAAAGATCCCTATTGCAGTGACTGTTAGACGACGAGAAGTGTGCTTAGTACGACTTCTCTACGACTCGTATGTGTCTTAGAGATGGATGTTCGCGTTTCGAGTACGTCTACGTACATTTCATACGTGTATGTAGTACTCGTATACGGTATACGACGATGTAGATGTACGTAAGTGTACTTGTTTATGGCGTATTCACATGCACTTCGTCTTCTAAGCTGATGAGCAATGTAAACGGGACAGTCGATTGTGAAGGACGCACGTTGAACTAGATCATTGGTTGTTAAAGTATTTATACGAATATAAATCTAATCACGATCCAACACAAAGGTACACGAATAACCCTACAATAACAGCACAATATAATGATTCTTCAGAGAATTTGTTTCTCGTCGAGACGAATCCATTTTCTCATTCATTAAACTTGTATGCAATCATCATCAAAATTGCACACATCATCATCTACCGACAAAAATGAATGTATAGGTACCTTCGCATACGTAAATATCACAATAGGCTTGCCAAAAAAAAAAAATTGAAAAAAAAATTTGCATAATGCATATTTTTTTCGCTCAATTAGTACCCATTGGCCGGAAGAGAAAGGGTGGTGGGATGCGATGAGTTGCAATGAGAATGCTGCTGCGATGGTTTGGCTACGTGCAAGTACACGATGCCGGACGAAGGCAGAAAAGCCTTGAAAAATGTATCTTTATTTATTACAAGTTCACATAAGGGTTCGGTCCGATGCAATGGTAATAAAGCTTATGGTGATTCGTTCTGGCGGTACGATAACGAAAGAGATTCTCTATACTCCCGTTTGTACATATACTTCTACCCGCAACCGGGAGAATTGGCCAGCCCCCAATATTTTCTGGTCAGCATTTATGAAGCGATAAATAGAGTAAGGTCTCGAATAAGAAAGATTTGTGAAAATAGGTAAAAAAAAAAATTAAAAAAAAAAAAAAAACTATGGCAAGTTACTTGGGCTTAAATTTAAGAAAAAGTTTACCACTGGTCTTCAACTTGTGTCATACTACTGTACCATATTGTTGTTAATTTTTTGGCCATACAGTTACAGCCACCATTAGGCGGAATACGTGCTCGTACAAAACGTAGGAGTTATTTTTGGTGAAACGTTCGCTTGGACAAAGTGCACGGTGATATCAATCTGACCTTTGTGAAAACTGGTGGTATTCGTATCGCGATGGTTCTGCTTGAGAATCACCACGCCAGGGACACATCTTTTTACTGCGTATATTAAAAGTAATGAATTTTGTTACACAGTTGATAACAACGACACCCGCACTTCGCGAAGTATTGCCAAATTGTAAAATGTTATTTTTCGTTGTTACTTCTTATTCTGCTTTACATTATTCGTTCGTTCGTTCTTTCCTTCCTTCGCAAAGTATACGAGAAAAAAATTGTTATTTTTATAGCGTTTCGTTAATGAACTGTGTTTATCCAGCCAGCGTCCAATGAGCGAACGAGTTCGCCTCGCCGCCAGGCTGGGCCAAGTATTTTCATTATTTGGAGCGTGAATGATGGTGCGAGATTTGTTTAATAAATTAACCGATTTACGATCACTACGAAGACGACGACCATGTAGCATGTACCACCTATGCCGACGCCAAATTCTCCCCAGTTGTATTGGGCTTTTTACTTTTTCCTCAATAAGCATCGAATTGACCGTGAAAAAAAAATACAAAATACGACTCGTACGTGTGCATACAGTATACGTAATCTTGTTCGGGAAACAACTCGAATCGCGATGCACTAATCATCAAATCGTTCATTATAACAAGATATGTGTATAGTGTAAGATGCAGCAGTAAGTAAGGGAAGGGGGTAATAGTACAGAATAAAGTTCGTTCAATGGGGAAACGTTACGTTAACGTGTATTTGAATTATTGGCACAACGTAACATGTACATTCAGATGCGATAGCATTGATAGGTGATGATAACGATGAAGAGTAAATGCAGTAAAATCGAAATAGTGTCGATGCCGCTCAAAGGACTTCAGGTTGGGCGCATTTTGCAGGTAAGAATACTTGTACGGTAGTAGAGTAAAATATGCGCCAGCGTTAGGAAGCTGTGCGCTACTGTAAAAGGTCACATTTTTGGCTATATACGCGTATAGGTGCCGCCGGACTTTATATATCTTTAACAATTGCATCTACATTTCGTAACCGCATTTGGCAGTGCATTGAATTCGCGAGTATAGTACTGACGCACATGCGACGAAGCGAATACACTCGATGATGATGATGACGATTTGCAAGTTTTAAAAAATCTACTCTCAAATATTTCGAAAATTGTTGTCCATTCGGATTAAATATGTAGATAGGATAGGTACACAACATCAGATTTATTCGTATCCCCCCTCCACCCCCCTCCAAACTATTTTTATTATACGTAAGTATTATTATTATCGTACGATATTACGATATAAATTAGTTGTGGAATGTAACCCAGAAATTTGTCACTCGTAAATCTCCCAAGAAGAAAATTTATTATTTTTAAATCTGCAATTAGTGTACAAATTTCAACAGTGTAAAACAACTAAGATGTTGGTGAATATTTTTTTTATTATTATTATTTTTTTTTTTTTTTGAAATTAAGCCGAATCGTAAGATGCTATTTTATTAGTCGTGACAATGTGCTCTAGTTCCTGAAACGAATTAATTTCACATCTTATAAAGATCAAGATAATAAAATGCAAGAATATCGTAAACATAAAAAAAAGGGGGGTCTGGGAGATGAGGTAAATAATACACATTTCTAGTGGTCAAAGATAAAGTGGAAAATTTCACAGAAAGGGAGGTAAGTTGCCCAAATATTGGCGCATACGTCGAATTTCATCAGCAAGTTCTAAATAAGACGTTTAAATTATGATACAAACGCAAGTTTTTGGTGTGGAAGAGAATGCCTGCGTTAAGCAGGCATTTTTTAACAAAAAAAAAAAAAAAAAAAAAAACGATGATACGATGCGATAAAAATATACAAAGAATGATGCATCAAAACCGAAACGAAAGAAAACTCGTAATATGTTTTCAAATAAACTTGAAACAAATGAAATCGAATTTCGACGATTTTTTACACATCATCGATTGAATAAAATTTCGAAAGATCTGCTCGTGACTAACGAACGAACGAACGAATATACTTCAAACACCACTAATACGTAATTTCATACGATATATTTATAACGTGTTATTATAGCAGTAGCCGCGATCAAGCGTACTCCGAATAACAAACAATTGATCAGTTATCAGAATAGATAATATCATCCGGATACTCGATTTAAAAAAAAAAACCAAGGATCGAGTCTTTGTTGTTGCGCTGATAAATAAATAGCTTAGCGTCGTAACCGAAACCAGTATACGCGTTAAAAGTTTTTTTTTTTTTTTTTGGCATACATGTATTGGCAAAGGGTCACTGAAGCCCTGATTTAAAAAAAAAAAAAGTGGCTCTTTAGACAGGAAAATGTACGTATTAGAATAACACGATCTTTTTAACTTTACAACGTGATGAATTCCAACCAACATGAACTTCTTACCTGTTCCAATTTCGTACGGTACGACTCGGAAAATTCATCTCCTCCCATTTTACGTTTTATTCTAAACTGCTCTAGGGCTTTTTCTCTACATCTAATATGTTCCAATTCTAACTGATCCGAGCTGAGGTATGGTTTAGGGCCACCGCAAACCGCTTCCATTAACTGATGATAGGTTTCTTTAGCTGCTGCCACCGCTGATAAGTTATTAGCTTCGGCTGTAGCCTGAATTTTTCATCGAATGCAAATTACGTAATTATACACACAAAATGGAAAATGGAACGAAAAAAAAAACCGTAAAGTGAAATCCACTGAGGGAACTTACCACGAGCATAGATTTCGGTTCGGGCAGATCGTCGCCGCTGAACAGGTTCATGTAGCATTTGAAATATTGCACTAATTCCTTAACTTTTACCTTCTGGCCGCCGATTTCCTTTTGGACTAAGTTTTCGGGAGAGAGCAACAGCGGAACTAGTTGTTCCAGACAACTTTTGAATTCGCCTTCGATATCTGAACATTAAAAAATTTACTTATTTGAAATGCGAACATCATCGTCCATCGTGGTGGTTAGCAGGGTTGGGATTTTACACGTAGAATATCATATTCTACATTTTGTATAAAAATATAGAATAAGTGAAATTTTAAACGTAGAATATGTAGAATA
>FIZR01030501.1:0-11675 GCA_900060175.1 Ferrisia virgata
AAAAGGTTCGCTATGAAAGAATATCTCAAAAAAAAAAAAAAAAAAAAGTACACAGATAAAAAAATAAGTATACGTAGAACAACTTTTCGTTAACATTTACAATATAACGTCCGTTACATTTCTTTTTGACATTAAAAGGAGCGTATTTTAGATAGGTACCAAAATATACACTCATTCAAACTAAAAAAGTACATACATGTACTTTTGCAAAAAAATTTTTAATTGGCAAGATGAATGCATAGTCCAGTCAAATTAGTACAAAAAAATGACAATATAACGGAAACATTTATGATTTTTACCCCCTAAACACAAAATATTTGTGCCTCGAGAACAGGTTTTTTACCAATACCTTCGTCTAACATTGCTGCTATATGTGGTAGAGAAAAAAACTTAAATAAAAAAATGTAGCCTATTAAATTTCCAACAAAAAAGGTTATTACATATTAAAAAAAAAAATCGATTGAAACACTTTAAAATAAGTTTAAAAGGGGCACATTAAGCGTTGACGTGCTGTTCCGCGTGATGTTTCTAACGCGTCACGAGATGCAGCGGCCAATGTTCGTAGACACGCGGGTTCGATTCTCTTTCAGCATACCTGAACAAGAGGGTGGCCCGCATTTTGCTTTTTTTGGAAATCTGCAAACCGTGAGGTCACAACAGTTGAGAAATGACCTCAAAATTATGTAGTAAAAATTTCAGGGATGTGAACAGCAATTTAACGATTGATTCTTAATCTAGGTGGAAGGTATTTGGAAGAAAAAAAGCCTGGGTACCATTTTTTCTACCTCCTTCCATTCTAAGGATTCATTTCTCTTTTTTAAAAATACCCCTATCATCCCTTCCATCCGTTTTGCATGAAAACTTTTTTTCTTGAAGGTTTCTTTGTATTATTGATTATCATAAAAATTCCATTTGGAGCAATCGTTGGGCTGCAAATTTCAAAAAATCTACTCACAGAAATATCTAAAATTGAATTATTTTCTGTCATGATGAAAAATATTAAAGAACGGTGCAAGATTTGTGGTTAAAAAAAATATTCTGATTAAAATCATATACCAAAAAATTTCATTTCCACGCCCCACCCCTCACCCCGCTCAAGAACCCACTCCTCCCCACCCTAAAATAGATTTTTTAAAAACAAAACGTCTATTAATGGATGGGGCATATCAGGGAACCCCCAACCAAAGTTTTCAGGTGTCGAAGTTAATTTGGGCGGCTTTAAGGAGGTTTCAAAAATTCTGTTATTGTAGGGTAAATGCTAAACGCTAGGGGGGCTTAATAGTTGTAAAATAACCTCAAACCAGGCTGGGAAAAATGTTTGTCCTCTTCTAAATATCTCATCAAAAAGGGGTTTAATACTGTTTTTTACACCCAAAATAATCAGCAAAGATCATTTTTTATCTATATCTTCTTTTTGAAGGGGACAAGAAAAATGCTGAAAACTTGAATTGGAGGTTTCTGACATGATCATTCCATTTGCAGACGTTTTGTTTAGAAAAAAATTAATTTTTGAAGTGGGCGAAGGATGGATTTTGAGGTGGGCTGAATTTTGCTTTTTTTGGAATATCTACATGCGTCGAGGTCACAATAGTTGCGAAATAGGTCTCAAAGAATATGGTACACATTTCAGCCCTCTAAATTGATTTTTTAAATTTGTAAAACTCACTTAAAATTGGCAAATTTTTAAAAATTTCCAAAAAATCGAAGAACATTTATTGTTGAAAATTTTTTCTAAAAATAGAATTATCATATTTATTTTGACACAAAATGACCTTTGGTGGCCTTTTTTTCACCATCGCCCTATTTTTCAGGGGTTTTCAAAAAAAGTAATTTTTTGCAATTTTTCATGATTTTCTGAAACAGTAGGTGAAATTTTTTTTTGAGAAATGCTCCCTCCCCCCTCCCAAAATCGACGTAGGACATCAATTTTACACGATTAAGCGTAATATTTCATTTTTAACCCCCCGTAGTCGATTTTTCAGAAGCTCTCTCAAAAAAAAATTTTCCTTCCTAGTTTTTCAGAAAATCGTGAAAAATTGCAAAAAACGATTTCTTCTTAAACCCCTGAAAGATAGGATAATGATGAAAAACCACCGCCGAAGGTAATTTTAGGTCAAAATAAGTATAATAATTCCATTAAAAAAAAATTGTCAGATAAATTTTTTTTTTTTCAATTTTTTGAAAATTTTTGAAAGTTTGCAAACTTTAAGTAAGCTTTGCAAGTTTAAAAAATTGAGTTAGGAAGGTGAAATTTTTACTACAATCTATTCAAGGTCATTTCGCAACCATTGCGACCCCGCCACATGCAGATTTTTAAAATAAAACAAAATTCGGCTTACTCCAGTGGGTTCTTGAAGGGTTGACGGATGGGGGCATACAAATGAGCTTTTTTGGCAGAAAATTTTATTCCGAATATTTTTTACTGCCACAAATTTTGCGCTATTCTTTGATATTTTTTATAATAACAGAAAATAATTTAATTTTGGATATTTCTGTAAGTAGATTTTTTGAAATTTGCAGCCCAAGGATTGCTCCAAATGGAATTTTTGTAATGAACAAATAAACAGAGCTTTCAATAAAAAACTTTTACTTGCAAATTTTTTTCTGTGGAACCGATAGCAGGGCTGATAGGGACATTTTCAAGAAAGTGGGTTGATCCTCAGGAGGAGAGGAGGTAGAAAAAACGGCACCTGGGCTTATTTTTTCTAAATAACTTCTATGGTTAAATTGCTTTTTACATTCGGTGCGAGTGGGAACATTTTTTTGAAGTAATTCGACTGCACAATAAATCAGTTTTATAAAATTAAAGTATTTTCAAAATATTACATGCGTAAGTATTGTGTGCCTTTATTCGAACAATAATTAGGTACTTTAACGTGAGGTAACGTAGCATTATTATTTCATGTAATTTGCTTATACAGGTATTTAGAAAAAGAATTGGGCTCGCGTGTCCACGAACGTTGACCGCATGCGCCCTTTTTCAAACTGATTTTAAAATGTTTCAATCGATTTTCGAAAAAAATATGTTCCGACCTTTTTTATTGGAAATTTGACCGGCTATATTTTTTTATTTAACTTTTTTTCTGTATCGCGTTTAGCAACCATGCTCGGCAAAGTTATTGGTAAAGAATGAAGAAGCAACAGTCCAATTTTGAACACGTTGTTTAGGGGAAGATGATCTACAATTTTGGGGGAAAAAATTTTAGCCATAAATTTTCCCGTTATTTAATGCGAATAAAACGAATATTTTTAAAGAGAAAAATTGCCTCGTGATGTTCGAAATGTACAGCGCATAATTTCGTCAATGTGTTCGAAATGTATTCGTCTAATTCGCAGCAATATTCGTCGATGTGATTTCTACAAACGCGAGTAAAATATTTACGATGATTAATTCAAAACAGTAAAATTATTCATTTATCTGGAGGCCTTATATGTGTATTATAATTATCTACAGTGTGCTTCTATTATTACAAAATGTACAATTATAGCCCAGCACGATAAACAAAAACAATAAGATTAGCGAATATTTTGTCGTATTCGTTACCCATTCGAAAGGGCTTACAGTTCGCGTATGCGCACTTTTTTAAAGAAAAACTTTCGAGCCATCGTCGGTGGAAATGTAGTTAAAACAGAGAACCGGGCAAATGGTTCAGAATGCTGTATTCGATATTTCGTGCATAATTTTTAGCTCGCTGGTAAAAATAATTATCGAAAGGGTATTATTTTGCAATATCTAGCACTTTATTAGTGTCCGGTGCTTGGCTACCTACCTACCTACCTACCTACCTACCTACCTACAGCAGCTGTATACGTATTTTCCGATACACAAAGCTGTACGATTAAATAATCGTATACGTTTTGTATGAAATTACGAAAAACCTACGTTATTTCATTTCATTCTTTTTTTCTCATTTAATTTTAATAAACCAAAACGTTATTACTTATCTACTCGAGTTACATGGGAATTGTAATGCTACAGATAAAACACGAATTCTCATACATATAAATGAGTAACACCGCACCAGTTTCGTAATTTTTTTCCGTCAAGAATTATTTTGTAAAACGATATCATATTTGTTTATTTTGAAATTTGAACGCGGTATAATTCGAGTGAAAGCAAATTTTGTCAAGTGACATGAATTTTTGATAATACGAAACACTCTCTATATTTTGGCGAACTACATCACAACGATTTGAAACAAAGCCGAAATGAAATTTTTATCGTAAATGAAGTTTCTCGATGCAAGCACAAGCACACGCCACACAGAATCTTTTCTGAAGGAGAATAAAGGTCGTATACGAATGGAATGGAACACAGCAGATACTTTACTTATATACCGAAATACTTACCCAACTTTTATGAATGGAGAGGCAATTTTCTTTTTTAGATTTTTATTCCATTTAAAACGAGTTCTTTTTTGAACTTGTGTAACAAAGAATTTCGTATTCTTACCGAGTATTATTCGCAATATTTGTATCAAAGTCGTTCGGTCAACAGTACGAGAAAAAATTCTGAAGAATGGAGGAAACTATACATACGGTACAGAAAGAATTGAATGTTGTGATAGGAAAGAGTTGATGATGACGTCATCGGCCAAATCATTTCTGGAAAGATATAAAATTGAAGCGACTGGATTCGTCTTTAATTTTTTTTTATTTTTTATTTTTTTTTTGACAACGGAAAAAGTAAAGAGAAAACGGATTTTGAAATTTCAAGACCAAAATAAGGGTAACAAAAATTTCCCACATACAAAGATCAGTATCCAATTATGAACCCAGGGTGCTCGGATTAATCGCATTTTCATTCTATACTTTACATCATTACGACGAGTATGAGTAGGATAATGGCATTTTACAGGGATCTCGGAACAGTCGGAAGATAATCTTGTCTAGATTTCGAGTAAATCCTCGACATTTTTTTCTTCGTATTCACCATTAACTAATCTCATTCGCTTCGTCATAATATTGAAGAAACTCAGAATGATAGGGGAGGGGGAGGGTGTATACTAAGGCGTTTCAATTTCACGCTTTTTTTCGAAAGTTGGAGGCGGTAGTGAAAAAAAGTTGCGAAATGACGTCAACTGAACGTGTTGAAAATTTGTGGTCTCTAATTTGATACTTATCCACCATTTTTTTTAGTTTCATGAAAAGAAACAGAAATTAAAAAAATGTTTTCATCATAGTTTTTGATGCTAACGTGTCATAGTGGACCACATGGAACCAACAAAAAAATTGCAATTTTTTTGCTTTTTAGAGGCTTTAAAATTCTGTTCAAGAACAGAAAAAATCGAATATTTAAAATTTTTTTACGCAATGAAGTAAAATATGAAATCTCATCATTTTTTATGGCAATATATAAAAATATTTTTGTTGCTTTTTCACCTCAGAAAAATTCGAAATATTCAATTTTTTTCATTTTTAAGCAAGGTTTTGGAACCCCTGAAAAGGAAAATAAAAATTACAAAGTTTTTTTCGGTCTCACGCAGTCCACATTCAATGACACGTTAGCACCAAAAAAAAATTAAAAAAAAATATCTTTCTTGATTTTTCATGAAAATTTTGAAAGTATAAACCAAAAGGGCCAAATTTTTACCCCGTTCATTTAACGCGATTTCTCAACTTTTTTCACTACCCCTCCATCCTCCCTTACAAAAAAAAAAAAACTAAAATTGAAACTCTCTAGAATATGTCTTGGGCATCATTCACTTTGCTCGATACAGACCAAAATCAATCGAATTTGGCCTATGTAATGTAAAATTGGCTGTGCAAGGATTGAAAATACACAAGAATTGTGTCTAAAATTGTAAGAGGGGATGAGAGTGAAAACTGTTTTGAGCCCTCTAATGAAGGATAAAAAATTATACATTTTATCCAAAAAATCAACCATCTAGACCAATTGGCTGAAATAGCATATCTAAAAAAATCAGTAATAAAAATTTCAGCTGCTGAAGTTGATTTTTCGATTTTTTGCGAATTTTTGAAAATTAAAAAAAAAAACGTTCGTAGATGTTATGAAAGAAAAAAATTAAAATTTTCCAAAACAGAAACCAATTCTGATTAGCAAGGTGAAAAATTTAGTACCTGCCCAAATTTTTGACATTTTGCAGCCGATCTGGAAGTGTTTGGAAAAAAATTATTTTTCTCCAGAATTTGGGAAATACTCCATACTAGTTGGAAATTAACTTCGGAAGCTAAATATTTGTCTGACGTATATTGGAGACCAGGGTGGGCCAAATTTTACTTTTTCGAAAATTTACAAACGGTGAGGTCACAGTAGTTGCGAAATGACCTCAAAAGAGAGTGGCAAAAATTTCAGCCCCTCTAACTCAATCTTTCATACTTGTAAATCTCATTTCTAGAAAACTGAATAGAAAATTGTTTGAAAATTTTTTCCAAAAATGAAATTATTATACATATTTGAACTTGAAATGATCATTGTTGGAAAATTTTCATTTAAAAAACCCATGGAAGATTTTTTTTGAGAGCCCCCCTCCCTCTTTTCGCCACTTGAAATGGATTTATGACATAAATTTTGGATGGTTAAGCACAATATTTGAATTTCATTTCCCATCGACGATTTTTCAGGGTCACTCAAAAAAAGTCTTTTTATTACATACTTTAAAATAAATTTGTTAAAAGTTGAGAAAATGATTTTTCGAAAAAAATTTTATCATAAAGAACCATAGGCATGCCCGGATACGCGAGGGAAAAAATTTTGAAAAACTATCGAAGGTAATTTTTCATTTCTTTTTTCTTTTTTTTGACCATCTATATATTTTATTTTTATACGCTGGAATACCAATTGAGAACCCCTGAAATGGGTAAAAAGTGGAGAAAACAGATCTTAAATAGACGAAGGTATCAGTACTCGGTTCATTTTACAAAGGATTGACTGAAAAAAAAAATTGTTAGGTAAACCTGAAAAATCATCTATAAGAGATAAAATTGAAATATTGCGCTTAATAATTTAAAATTGAAATCCCAAATCTATTTTAGGAGGTAGGGACGTTTCTCAAAAAAAGATTCAGGAAATCGTGAAAAACGAAAAAAGTAACATAAAAAAAATTAAATGAGGAGTACTGATGAAAACATTTCGTTAATGATCATTTTAGGTTCAAATGTGTATAAAAAAATTTTATTTTTAGAAAAAAATTTTTACTCGATGTTTTAAAAATTTTTGGTAATTTTCAAAGTTTATGTGGGTTTTGCATCTTTAAAAAATAGAGTTAGGGAGCTGAAATGTTTACCAAATACTTTTAGAATCATTTTGTAACTATTTTGATCCCAGCTTTTGTAGATTCCAAAAAAAAACCATTCAATTAGTAAAGATGCAGAAGGATATTTTTAGATATTTTCCAAATAATCAACTGGTCAAAAAATATACTTGAAAAAAGTACTTAAATCTGTTGTACGAGTCTTTGATATACCTAATGCAAATTTTTCGCCATCGAAGTCTCTTTCCGACCGATATGGAGCAGTTCGAAAATCCTGGAGAAAAATAATTTTATTTCCCCCAAACTTCAGATCGACTGGAAAATACCAAAAATAGATCGGACCGGTCAAAATTATGAAAATATAAAATTTTCAAACTTTTTAACCGGAACGGTATCTATGTACTTTACCAAAAAATTAGTTTTTTAGTCACACATCAGCTACAAGATTTTTTTTTGTAATTTTCAAAAATTGCACAAAAATCTAAAAATTAACTTTGGTAGCAGAAATTTTAGATACGGGTACTCCTCTGACGTAGTTCTTTCGATTTAGCTTGCTTCAATTTAAATTGGAGGGAGTCAGTGCAAAACTTCGCTCTTTTATAGCACCTAAAAATTTTTTTACAATTTTTAATAACCATGAAATTTTTATATAATCAAGTAAAGTACAGGTAATACCTGCCTACGTTCAAAGTAAAAAATTCAATACACCGAAAGAATTAAAAAATTTGGAAATTTTCCAAAAACTTAATACAAACTATCATCGAAAATTATTTTAAAAAATTTCCTAAAATATTAATAAACAATTACCGGTAGTTTTTTTTCTTAATTAACATAATAAGTATAATCTATTGCTCAAAACTTGGGATTATTTTTATTTGACGTGGCGATAAGTATTGTAGAAATTCTTCGAATTGTCTACTATAGGAAAAAAAAAAAATCCATAAAGTCTATTTTAAACACCCTGCAGCTAAATAACAATAGCTTGAAAATGCAATCAAGCTCGACGAAATTTCTAATTATTTCTGCGCTTTCATTACACGGAAATATATACTGTACAAGTGGTTCGAACATATCAGACAAAACTCATAAACTATTCACAAGTGCAAACTATAGACCGCATTATAATATTTTGATAGGTTTACGCGAAGGATAAGGATTAAACGATTGATTAAACTATATACTATAGGTAAAGGTATCGTTGCTAAGGTAATTTTGTAAACAGTTTTCATTAATTTTCTTTCGCACAAAAAGTCAACTTTTCCAAAAAGTATTTTTACCCGAGAGTTTTTCATCGCTGCCACGTTGAAAGATAGTATCTATGGTTTTTAATAATAGCGTTTTCTTTTGTTCGCCTTTTTTTTCTTTCTTCTTATTATTATTATTATTTTTTTATTATTAAAATTCGAAACAGAATTTAGGAGAGGTACGATAACAATAAGGGCAATTAAATTGTTGAATATTACCTTCGAATATTTTTCTTCGCGGTGTAATATCAATCTATGTAGATAGGTACAGGTATTTCTAGACATACAAACTTAGTATATCGCATTCTCTTACCTAAAAAAGAAAGAAAACAAAACAAACAAAAAAATACATTAGTTTTCCGACAGTATATGCATTAATGGTTTACACCATATACTTAATTTCGCCTCCGGTTATGGCGTTTAATTTATCAACCGTTTTGGTAAAATAACACAAACACAACCACATGTACAAAATAACATTTTGTACTTAATTGTATAAAAGTCGTTTTCACCATTTCCTTCAATTTATCAATTCAAACGTTTTCACTGTACGTCTACGTATGTGTGTGTGTGTAGCTATGTACCTTATACCTATACACGAAAGAAATTTCTATAGATTTTTAGAGAACAACTTTTCCTCCTTACGAATTACTATCCTTTTCTTTAGAACATCTACTCTCGTAATTTTTCTCTACGCAGTACTAATAGGCAATGCTTGAAAAACTATAGGATCATTACAATAGCTAAAATAAAGTACTCTGAATACAGAATGTTTCATGGCATTTGTTTCACGTTACCATTAACAACCCGAGCCATTTCCCTAAGGTTCGCCAAAAGTACCTTTACCAGTCTGCGTGTATATCATATGCACTATCACGTAAACTCGAAATTAGTACGTACTTATGTTTGTTTTATTTGTACGACACGGTTTACATTTCTTTTTTTTTTTAGCATGATTTTCTATGTCGTATTGTCAATGAAAACCAGGCTATTACAGTCTATCGACCGTGGGCGGTTGGAGAGAGGGTGTAACGAAATCCGTTTTGGGATCCTAGAAGACCACTAAGACAATTTTTGGCCATGTCACAGATAATTTCATTTTTTTCCCCAAAATTAAAATCATTTACTCCGCTCGGTACCGACTAAAATCGCTCTAAATTGGGTCATTCGGCTCAGTTCAGCCGCGGATTAGATATATATGAATGGGGATGAACTTGGGTCGAAATTCAATTTTGCCCCATTTTGGGGGAGGGGGTGCTGAGGCGTCAAAAATGCAAAAATTGACCCTTTTTAAATCAATTGATAGAGAATCCAAAGTTGCATAACATATCCAAAAATCAACCTCCTACGTCAATTAGGAGGCGAGATAAGGGAGTTTTCCTCTTTTTTGACCTTGACAAAAGGGCTGTTCCTCCTCTATCTTTCCACAAAAAAATTGATTCAAGAAGTTGAAATTTGGTATACACATTTAGTTGCAACCGTAAATGTGCTTTCTGTGGGTTCCCGCTTTTTAGCTCCATTGCACTCCCTTACAGCCCTTCCCTAAAAAAAGGTTTTTTCATTTTTAGAGTTTGTTCCTCACATAACTCCCCTCTAAATTGAGCTAGGAACTTGAAATTAGGTATGTACATTCAGTACGTACCCTAGACGTGCCTATTGGATGTCTCGACTTTTCAACCCCATTGAAACCTTCCTACCATCAATCTCATGATTGCAATATGGCACGAAAATCAGGTAGAAAATGTATCGAGAAGCGATGTTTTTTTTTTTTTCGTTTCGAAGATCATAAAAAATTCATATTTTAATCCCATTCTAAAAGATTCTATGGATAAAGCTAGGTCCTCCTTGGTTGATATACACTAAACATACTACGATAGAAAAATATTCTTCGTATGCAAACCAATACCAATACAATAACCAGAATGTTGACTGAAATGTATCCAATTCATATCAGAATGTCTACAACAATTAGCAAATTTTTGTGTCTTCAAAATGTGGTTATAAATTTTGAATTTTCGATTTTTTATCGAATTTTTTTCTTTTGGTATTAAAAAAATTTCGTTTTAGAAATTTAAGTAAAATGAATCCAAAAAGTGCCTAAATGAGGGTAATTTGACCGGCTGAATACGAATTTGAGGTTAGTTAGCATGACTTTCGATGTTATTTTGTCAATTTAAGCCATGCTATTACAGACTATCGACCCATTAAAGATGGCGAAAGGAGGTAGAAGTATACACAAAACCCGTTTTGGGGTATTGAAAAAATGAAAAAAAAAACCTACTGAGACCATTTTTGACCATGTCAGATATTTATTTATTTTTTCACAAACTAAAAATCATTTGCTCAGCTCGATACGGACTAAAATTGGCTCGTGCTTGGATTAGCGGTGGATTTAATATTTATGAGTGAAGATGGTCTCGAGTCATAATTTAGTTATGCCCAAAATGTTGAAGAGGAGGTGCTGGAGAGCAGCAATCACAACAAAAAATTTTTATATCAATTCTAAGAGCATCAAAATTAGCATGACGTATCTAAAAATCACCCTCCTAAATCAATTAACAAAGGAGGTATGAAGATTTTTCCCTCTTTTTGACCTTGAAAACGGGGTGTTTTTCTCGAATTTCACCTCCAAATTAAGCTAGGAAGCGGGAATTTGGTACGTAGACTTGGTAGAGGCTGTAGATGTGTTTTTTGGGGGAGATTCGACATTTCAAACCCCTTCTAGCCCTCAAAAAGGTAGTTTCTTGGTTGATTTTTCTTATCTAATAGAGGTATTTATAAGTATTAGAATGATATGAATTCATTAAATCATAATATTTGGACAGATGTCTTTTTTTCTGAAATACGCCATGATTTTAAACACATGAATGTCAGCTCATCAACCATTTCAACCTCAAGTATTTACGAATTAAAATTATTTCTACAAGTCTGAGCAATTTAGAGGCCTATTCGAAGATCAAAGCACCATTTTAGAGGGGTTGAGAGTTGAAACCTTTTTTTTTGCACTGTAAATAGGCTATGTGAGTTAGGGTGGGTCAAAAAAAACGATTATTTGTTTCACTTGGTACCCTAAAAAACTAGTTGGTAGACACCTCAAAAAAATTCTCTCCACGTATGAGCTCTTAATTTTAATCGGAACGTCCTCCGTCTTTCAGATTTCAATTTTTTTTCTATTGTTATGAAGAAAATTGCATATCTTGGTGTCTACTATATGAAA
>FIZR01030503.1:0-14744 GCA_900060175.1 Ferrisia virgata
AAAAACATCATTTTTATTGAAATATTAGCGTTGAGAAAAATGTGGTCCAGAATCAGGTAATTTATATACTACTTATTTCTATTGAAGGAAATTAGCAGTTGTCAAACAGGCAATCATCTTCCACCAGGAAGGTAAACGTACCACATTTTGATCTATTTTTACGTAACAATTTCCGCTTCTGCTGAATTAGCATTAAAAATATTCAAAAAAATACTCTAGCAACAGAAATGGAAAAGCAAAACCTTTTCGGCCTTTCGCAAATATTAATCAATTTTGTATGCAGGTAGGTACATAGGTAGGTAGTAGGTAGTAGGTAGCTAGGTACATCATACGATCTAGATTATAACAGAAAATCTTTCATTTAAAAAAAGAAAACAGCCATAAATTTCGACATTAAAAAAACCAAATAATTTTGTCTAATGAACATAAATCACGCATATAATATATTCAAATCATTTTTACTGCGGCGGAATGAAACGTATTAAAAATGGCGTTCTAACGGAATCGCGTTTCACCATAATTCTTTTTTTATTCACATCAGTGTTATCGCATTCGCAATCCTTAATTTGCGATATAAGATGATGCTTAATACCATTCATTGAGTAATCAGTGAAACAACCTTCCTAATACATAAACTTACATTCTTATTATAAGATCATAGCTAGACTCAAACAATAGGATTATTAGAGAAATATTCATAACCGCAGACAGGGGCTGTTCTCGCACTCGTAATATCTTACTAAATTTCGATTAATACGTTGATTTCTTAGCTGCGGATTATTTTTTTTTCGATGTTTGAAAAAATACAAGCATGAAATTTTACTTTAAAAAAATTATAATTACGACTTTTGAGAATCCCAATAGGAAAAAAACTCGAACATCACAAATTTTGTATCCATACTTTATAGATATTAATTATTCCGCAAACCAATCGATGACCATAGTCGATTTATTTTTACAGAACTTCTAACCTGCAGAGAAAAAACTATCAACAGACGAATTATTAAGACTAAAACATCAAACTATACGCAGTACGTAATAATTCTATATTCATTCAAATTGTACCTTTTATAGATAGATATCCTCAACACGTATTTATTATCATTGTTTTAAAACATGAAATTTACCTACACATAATTTCATATTAAAATACGGTTCATGAAGACGTTTGTTTTCAAGTGTATACGGTACAAGTCAAAAGAGCTAATTGCGCTAAGACGTGAAAAACATTTTAAATTAATATTTACAACACGAAGTACCAGTGACATAAATTTCGATTACTAACATATAATTCAAATTTGGCTAAAAACCAAATAAAAAACATATGTAACAATACTGTTAATATTTTCCACAACACATCTTCTTTAACCGGGCATTTAAAGCTTCTAAAATACCGTGAGAATTAGTAACGATTAAATCCTACAGTCGTAATTGTTTAAACTTTAAATCACGTGAATTATAGTATATGTAGGTACATATTTGAAAAGGCGTATAATCAACTGTGTACCTCAATTAAGAAATTCAACCCAACATATGTACATAGAACCAAACGTTGCTGTGGCGGATAATCAATGAAACTCGCGTATTGCGAGCTCTTCATCGAACATCAGCAATTAAGCATATCAGAAAAAAAATAAAAAAAATAAAAAAACAACGCCACACTTTTACTGTCTTGGAGTCGATCTCGATACCCATACATTACTAACGAGTTCATGCATGTAAAACCATCCTTCAAAATGAACACAAATCAACGCTCATTACATCCAAGTGCAATCAGATTTGCATAAACGATTACATAAGGAGGAAACGCTTATTAGGACGAGGCCGTTAATGTTTATAACCTCATTCAAATCGCTAAATTCAAAGAAAACTAGCAAATAAAATTTTTAAAGAGGTAATTTTTCACAAGCTAAAAATTGCAGTAGCAGTCGTGAAACTAAAGAATCGTATATAAAGATGAGATGTGCGCTTATGATAAATTACCTTTATTTGCTTTTCGTCTTTCTTGCCCTATAATAAGAAAAACTCTTTCGCGTTCACGTTGTATTGGTAAGTAACTTTTTTTTTCATTCGTGAATTTCAACAAATTAAATCAATTAAATTTTCTCGTTTTTCACATCGATGATAAATTGCAACAGAAAGCTGAAATTTATTGATCGTGCAAAGAAATGATGAAAAGAAATCAAGCACATGCTTGGAAACTTATCTAAAGATAAGGTTGACAAGTCACACAAAATGACCATTATTTTTTAAAAACGTATGCACGTGTAGTAATGACTAATTTAGAAAAAAGCTAAGTACATCTAATTCATTAAAATGCCACATAGTTCCACTCGTAATTTATAAGCATAAGTAAGAATGCATTCTTCATTTAATTTCGTGAACAATTTTGAACTCGAATATTAACGGAAATTTACTTAAATTTGGTAATCTTTTCATCTACATGTAGCTGTACCTAACGCCAATTTATTCGTTCAAGTGAAATTTCACCACCTCCCCCCCCCCACTTCTGACATGTTCTATTTTATCCTGGATGTACAAGTAGGTACTGGAGAATTAAGTACTAGGTTGGGCCGATTTTTTTTTTTTTTTTTTTGAAAATCTGCAAACGATGGGGGTCAATAGTTGTGAAATGACCTCAAAAGGATAATTATGATAAAAATTTCAGCACCGTTACTCAATTTTTTAAACTTTCAAAACTTACTCAAAGTTCAAAAATAAAAACAGTTATTGAAAAATTTTCTAAAAATAGAATTACTATGCATATTTGAACCCAGAATGATCATTAAGAAGAAGTTAAAATGTCACTTCTTGCATTTTTTTTACATTTTTCTGAAAAACTACGAAGGGAATTTTTGTGAGTAACGTACTCCAGAAATGGATTCAGGACATCAATTTTTAGGTGATTAAGCGCAATGCAATATTTCAATTTTATCCTCCGCATGCAGACAATTTTTCAGAGACAGTCAAAAATAATAATTTCTTCCATATTTTGATGTTGTTTTTTTTTTTTGGAGTGCTTTAACAACTTGGTTATATACACTCCTTACGTAACATGAAGAGTGGTCAGCGAATCAGATTGAATTTGTGAGGTTTAGTTTTTTTATTACAGAAATGAATTTGTTAATGTCTGGTTGAATTTTGAGTTCTGTTCGAATGTTATGCAAAGCTGGGCATTGGAATAGTAGATATTGAACAGTAAGAATAATGGAGTTGCAATATTGACAGGTTGGTGGGACAGATTTTTGATAGAGATAGTTGTGAGATTTGTTAAAAATTGAAGAAATGTATTTTCGAATAAATTTTCATCAATAGAAATAGATTTCATCTATATTAGATTCTCAAAGACAATTTTTCATTTTTTCCACTTTTTCTCAGCCATTTATATTGTATTTTTGGATGCTGGAACACCAATTGAGAATCCCTGAAAAGGGCAAAAGTGGAGAAAACAGATCTTAAATAGACGAAGGTAAGTGTAATCGGTCTATTTTATTAAGGATTTAAGGAGGAAAAAATGCTAATGATGTGAATGAAAAAATACTAAAAACCCATTTTTTAAACATCCCTGAAAAATTGTATATGTGGGATAAAATTGATATCCTATATCCAGATTTTTCAGAAAATCGTGAAAAACGCAGAAAGTGATAAGAAATAAGTGCTATGAAAAAAAACTTGCCGCCAATGATCACGCTGAATTTAAATGTGTATAATAATTCCATTTCTTTTTTAAATTTTTATTCAATTTTTTAATTTTAATAATTTAGTTTTGAGGTTTAAAAAATTGAGTTGGGGTGCTGAAATTTTCTCCACATTTTTTTTGAAGTCAATTCGTAACCCCTAACCCCTCCGTTGTCAGATTTCTGAATGAAACAAAATTCGGCCCACCCGATTAGATACACCATCGTTCCGACGAAAAATAAAATTTTCAGCAATGAAACACAACATTTTCCAAATTTTAATGCAACAATAGATTTTTAATAGTATTCTTGCTCATTATGCAATGATAGCTGAATGAGGCATCGCCCAGCCAAAATCACCATTTCAAATTTTGCATCCTTTTTGAGGGTCAACTCTAAGAGTCAAGAACCATCCATTTTGTTTTTTTTTTTCACCAGGTGTGAAAGTTGAAAGGTTTTATACAACATATGAATCTGAAATAAACGTTTTATATGCAATCTCGTAAGATACTACAAAAAGGTTCATTTTGACACCTCTCAAAGAACGTGCAACGAAAAAAAAAAAAAAAAAAAAAAAAAAAAAAAGTCAAAGAATATCAATCTATAATAATTCAATTTTGACAGTTACCAAATGGGATTAAAAGAAGAACGCGGAAGCGTCGCAACACCGTTATAAGTTTAGTACGTGAAATAAGTATATCTAATACGTATTTCCTTCATAAAAAAAAAAAAAGAAAGAAAGAAAGAAAGAAAGAAAGAAACTCATCATCTCATCGCTCTTTATTTTTAGACCTCATCTTCATCATTCATTTCTAAACGTTATGAAGCAGAAAAGCTCTTTCTATTAACAAAGGTAATAGTCTCGAAAAGTTTATTTTAATTAAACACGGCAAAGATGGTCGAAATGTATTAGAAAGGGTTAACGACTTATTTTAATATTTTGGTTTGAATTTTCGATTACATGAAAAAAAATATACACAAAACCAATGATATTTTCAACCCATTTGCATACCTGTTATGGGGGATACTTAAAGTATACGAGTACTACGAACTTTACTCTCAATTTACATATATCTCATCCACCCTTATAATACTATTATACGACGACACGTGACTGTTCATAAGAAAATTGCGTGAAAGCGGTTAACTGTGTAAATGGATTATGAGACATTAGCTTTAATGTAAACCAGCTAGTATATTCGAATTCCTTCAGAATTTTAATAACAATTTTACGCTGGTTTCTTTTCCTCCGTTAACTTACGAATTTGAATTTTTATCGAACTTCATGGATGATCGAGTTTTTTCCTTTCTATCACGCTTCAGCTAATAATCGAAATCAGCCAACTTTCCCGATTTTTTTCCCAACCTTTTTCTCTTCTCTTCTTCCATTCTTTAAACACAATTTTAATTCTATACCGAAAGTTAAATTGCATAGAATAAAACATTTAGGACATTTCAACATCAACATTACGGTTGGGTAGGATGTATATATTTTGCCAAACGACGTAACACAGGTATTCGATATCCATATGATAAAATCGTTTAAAAAATGCTGCTAATTTTAAGTTTAACCAAATTAAAAATATGTACGATGAAATTAAAATTCGATTTATTCTCGATAATATAGGAAATAAAAACAAATCGCATTATTCGCCTTTCACAGCGTCAAAAAATGTGACCCAAATCATCACAAAATACTGAATAATGTTTTATCTTCTTCGTGAAATCATTTTGTCACCAAGATTATTCGCCAACAAATTCTAAGTACATGATATTCATTTCTCTGCGAAAGTAGAGAAACGCGTAGAAATTTTTCTTCAACTGGCGAATAGCACTTTGAGACCTGATGTTACTCATTTAGCCTTGATCGCCCAGTTCAGAGTTAAACATGAATCTACTCCGATAAAAATTGGTTAAAACACTTTTTTCGGACCTTTCATACTAGGTTTTAGGCAAATTTTTATCATTCTCACTTCGCTCAGACTAAACTATAAGAGTGTCAATGCCAAGACAAGATTTTTTTTAGCTTGATTTTTTATGGCATATTATCAATGAAAACCAGGCTATTATGATCTATCAAACTACAACGGATAAGGGGAGGGATATCAAAAAAATCCGTTTTAGGGTCCTAGAAGACCATTAAGACCATTTTTGGCCATTTCAGATATTTATTTTAATTCCCCTCCCCCTCCAGAAATGAAAAAAAATTATTTGCGCAGCTCAATACTGACCAAAATCAATACAATGAGAGGAATAGGCTTCGATTAACGTGCCATTTGATATTCCGCAGTGGAGATGAACTTGGGTTAAAATTCAGTTGTACCCAAATATGGGAGAGAGAGTGCTGAGAGGCTAAAAATGCAAAAATGGTTCCTTTTTGAGCCAATCGATAGAGAATCCGAAGTTGTATAACATACCCAAAAATCACTCTCCTAGGTTCATTAGGAGAGAAGATATGAGGGTTTTTCCCCCTTTTGATCTTGAAAAAGGGATTTCCCTCACTTATCTCCCTTCTAAATTGAACTACGAAGTAGAAATTTGGGTGTCTCGACTTTTCAGACTCGTTGAATCTCCCTCCCTTACCCTTACCACTTAGCATAAGTACAATATTTCACAAAAAATCAGGTTGAAAAAGCATCGCATTTTTAATTTTTTTATTTTTAGAAATCGAAGGTGGAAGGCTTAGGCCCTTCCAAAAATTTTGATCCAGCTCCGCCTATGTTTTCAAGATGCAGCGGTTTTTTGAAATTCGAGTTCAAGTTAGCGGAATTGGGATTTTTAACGATTATTGTAGAAGCCCCCTCCCCACCGGTTCTCCTCACTACCACAACTATCTCCGTTCGTGTATAGTATTGATTTTAATGCGAAGGAGAAAAAGGGATCATGTTGTCCGCTGAGAAAAATGTTTACTTTTTTTTTTTACTAAGAAACGGTTGGAAACATTTTTACTGCGGTTCCAAATGGTTGAAAATCATATTAATCATCATATTAATCACAATATGAAACACTGAAATGATGAAAGTTTTATTTTAGTTCATTATTTTACCATCGAAGTACTTTCCACAGTTTCCACCCAGTTTTTCATGGACTTTTTCCATTTTTTTTTTTTTTTTTTTTTCGTTCTCTAAACTTTGAACTAGTTTTTCTTAGATTTATGTTTTATCGGGTTTTATTTTCAAAATTTTCTGGAGAAGTGAATTCTGCAGTCAGAGGACTTCCACTATGGCTCTTTTTAAACGAAATTTTACCTAGTTTCTTAAACTGCTCCTAACTCCATACCGACAACATGGTCTTTCCATTCTAGGGCATACACATATTTTAAAATAAAAATTGTGGAAAAAAAGGAAAAGGAAAAACCAACAGCTTGAACGAATCAAAAGCAAAAATTTTTAGATCTGATTTTTTTATAAATTAAAATTATTCACGGTAGGGCAATTAAATGATCCATATTTAATTTTTCATCAATTTTTCCTTAATACAAACAATTAAAGAATTTGAATGTACCATTTATGTAATTACCAAGTACTCAGCTTTCCAGAGATTCAGAAGAGCTGTGTCTGCTCCTTTTCAGTAACGTCCAGGAATATGAATTTTATTATCAACATCGTATAGGAATTAAAAATATGGTATAAATAAATTTCAATTAAATGTAATAGAAGTATTTGAAGCAGATACTACATTTTTTTTAAAAATAAAATAATCACCAAATTCAAAAAAAAAAAAAAAGAAAGAAAGAAAATCAAAGAAACGAAACATTCCAAGGCCTTTTTCAAAAGTGCTGAACGTATACGAGTATATGTAAATGTACTTATATACAAGACCCAAGAGATAAGACCTCTTAACAATAAAGTAGTTGGGTAACATTTTTTATTCGCGAATACAAATAAAATTAAAACTATTGGTAAGTATTTCCATTAGAATGCTCGAAACTTCAAGTGTCGCATACAGCGGAAAATTTTCTTCGACTTTTTTTTCGACCACAAAAAAAATGAAAAAAATTTACAAGATGGCCTCGCTTGTAACATCAGATAAGAAACAAACGGTGAATCTTGTCGAGATAACCTCCGATTCGCATTTCACCAATTAAATATTTTAATCAATTAAAAAGTTGATATTTACTCGTGTTCGTAACTTCAAAAACAAGCCAACTTGAAACCATAAATTTAACGATAATTCGACAATTTATGTAGGTCTATTCAGCTAATGATTCTTCTGACTAATTGTGTTTTTAAAAAAATTAATTTCGACCGCGACTAACTTAATTTTAACCATTCATTACTGACACAATCAAGCTTGTTTGAATCTGTTAATTATTCTTTCTTAATTATTCAATATATTTTTCAACGAATTCATTTAAACGTGTATAGCCTTAAAGCTGTCCGCATTTTTAGTACGGTACGACACGACAATGTCTTCACTCGAGGGTACTCGCAACGTAAGCTATATTATGGTATGTACTATGTACATGTAAATAGGTATATTTTTACCATATTTGAATTTTTTCACTTTGTTCAACTTTCACGCTACGGAATAGCCGACAAAAAGAAATCAATAACTGAGAAGAATGAATGATCTCGGGGTTTACCTATATTTCACTTCGCTTAACGTCTTCATTTTTTTCGTGATTGTGGAGAAGAAAATCATTACCAAGGCTTGTTTTTTATTTTCAATTTTTCTGATGCAAATACGCGTGCATCAAATGGCGCAATTCGTCCATTACAATCGAGTACATCCGTAGCTAAGTAGCTAGGTACGTAGTATGTAGGTAGGTAGGTACCTATAGGTAAATGGATAGGTGTTTCTGAACAAATAAATAAAGCAGCCGGTCCATCCGCTTTTCAGCGGCCTTTTTAATAAACCGCTGAAAATCCTCTATTACTTCGATAAGTAAATACATAGTAAAATCACCAACAAAACGAAATAATTGATGAGATTAATGACATTTTCATTATCAGAGTCAATCTCTCTCGCTCTTCAAGTTACGTCTGATTAATATATACATATTAAACGGTGAAACGTGAGTGTTAAATTTAAGCGGCTCATCTGCAAAATGTTTAAACGCATTTTCTAGCGGCCCACGTATATTTAAGGGAGAAATGTATTCAAAAAATGGTATCGAAAACGTTCCGCTAAGTTTACGGTCGGGATGTTATAAATTTGATTTATGTCGACAGTTTTTTTTTTCCTGAAGGAGCGGGGGTCGCGTACTTCGTAAGCCGAGGGGACACCTTCCAAATAAATCAACGCCCGATGTTACTCGCGATAATAGCCCTTTTTGAACGTTTTAATATTCGTACCACCCCCGCTTACCCCTTCAACTAAATTACGTTGGAATTTGCCCGAAACAAGTCGCGTTTACAATTCGTAGCTAAACAAAGCAATGATAAAACATTAATTTCGTATTAGTTTCTCGTGCTAGGTACTCAGTCATCGAATCACATGCAATTGACGTACAAATTTGGTCGGTCAGCACCGCAGGCGTAGGCCTGCCCAAGTATTATGTCGTGTGAAAATTTTCATTGCGCAAGTCGTGTCACACTACAGCTTTTTATGGCTTATTGCGTATACAGTGCAGCCAGCGCGTTCTTCTTAAATCGAGCCAAATTTTCACCTTCGATACTTACACTATACCGTTTACTTACCTACTTATATACATTTTACTTATCACAAAAATGAGGTATTTTCTTGCCATCGTCATTTTTCTCCCAAAGCTATACAGCGTCGTTCTCCTGATACCATTATTCTTAGCTGTATGCATATTACGCTTATACGCGAGTATAGTTCACATATAATATGTACCTATATATATATATATATATAATATATATATACTTATATCTATATGATATACATGTAAGGAAATTGAAAATTACGCAGCGACGCGTCATTCAACATTTACTTATATATTTTTTGAAATGAAAAAAAATATGCAAAAATGAACTCGAGGAAATTCCTTGGTGGTTAATATGAATCATACAGCACACACCGTTGTTGCTCTCTGTCGTAACGACCCATTAAATTTTATCTTTTACAAATGCAAGGTGTATTTACTTAACTTGCTTTACATACATAGACATACATACATACATATATACATACATACACTACATACATCAGGGATACTCAAAATGACAACGAATCGTAGTCCAGCTAAAATAGTTTTTCCGCTTTTGAAATTTACGGGCCATTTGGTTCGACTCTCACCCTTCTCTCGTAGTTCTTATTCGACCTTTTATTTATCGACTAGAATTTAAATTTACTGTGAACGTTTGTATACAGATTCATTGCACATATTACCAACGTTATAAAGTGACATTTATTTTCCCTACCATGTTTTTCAAATTACTAACGAATGTTTCGTTTAAATTTAAAAATTTTCCAACTTTCGTTCGAAATTAATCGCTTTTTAATTTACAACCGCAACAGCCTGTACAATAGATAAGATTTATTTTTAAATTACATCAGCCTATTTTAAAATTTTCCATCAATTTTGAGCATTTTTTTTTTTTTTTTTGTTTTTGTTTTTAATATGTAGATAAGATACGCGTATTATCCCGCTAAATAAAACTCAAAAAGTTTCCAAATTACGAATACCTATTATTCTGCGATTTCAAATCGTAGCGTTGAAATTTTGAATTTTTTTCGATTCTTTCGACGAAAATTTGCTAACAGTTTTCGATAAATTTACATCAAGAAGTAAACACGTTTGAAATTTCGCGTAAAATATAGACGCAATAAAAAGTGATATTTGAAAAGCCAGTTGTAATTTCCAAAAAGCACCAAGGTTATGATAAATGGCTTCGTTCGGCGGCAATTCTCAGCGAGTTATCGTCTCATTTGTTTTCTAGATCACTAATTCGTTAAAAAATTTACCCTTTTTGAGAACGAAGCGTTGAAATATAAAACATTATAACGCTACATTATCTCTTTCAGCGGATGTAACTTTTGCAGATAGAAAAAATATACATTAATATACACATAAACAAGTATACGTGCAGATACTTATTAAACTTGGTAAAAAAAATATATATTATTCGTTATACGTATACGAACTCATTCTTTCGACTTTTTTTACTAATCTTCGAAAGTCTATACCTACGTATATAGATACTGTACCCGTAAATTAGATACGTATCGAGTGTTATTTTGAAAACAAACAAAAAAACAAAAGAAAATATTAGGTAGGTGTAAATAATTAGAATTAATACTAATATGTGAACGAGTTTATTCTAATGAAAAATTGAAAGTCCAGAACACCATATAAGGTAAATAATATAGGTACCAGTATAAGCAGTAAAAATGGTTTGAATACTATACGTTAATTGTTTTGTGACCAATTAACTAGCACGTTTATGGTGAAAATATTACACAGACGATTTTGACAGAATAAGTGCGACTGCGGTCACAAGACGTATTCAAGTATATTATATGACGTTTTCACAACTCGTTAACAATTTAACAACTACAAATTTTAAGTGACCGTAAATTTTCTACGAATAAAGTTTACTATATTGTAGCCTACTAGATGTTTTTTTTAGCAAATACCTACAAATGCGCCATAAGTAAAAAATTTTCCAATAAAACACTAATACTGCACAAAAAACAATCGTCAAGATATTCAGTAGCATTGATTTCTCAGAATAGGCTTCGATGCGCCCCTTATAAAGTTATAGAACCGTAGACGAAGTTTGATGGTTTCATTTGGAAGGGGTGAGCCCTCGGCGTGTTGAAGTGAAAATGGCATGAAGGTAATTATTTATGCTTGATCGAGATAGAATTGCTTTTTTTGGAGTAGAGTAGAAGATTGAAAGAATTTTCTATATGATATTGTCAAAGAAAATCAGCCTATTAAGGTCTATCGACCAAACCGGATGAGAGAGGGAGGGAGAGTATCCACGAATTACAATACCATTGAGACCATTTTTGGTCATGTCAGATATTCAGTTCGTTTATTCGAACTAAAAATCATTTGCTTATTAGATCGATACAGACCGAAATCGGTCAAATTTGGGGGGTAGGTAGCGAAATTTTGAAAAAAAAATGGACTTTTTTAACGATTAAAGATTGCAATTTCAGGAATTCAGAGAAAAAAAATTAGCATAAATGTAAAAATTTTTCAAGTTTTTAGACTTCAAGGTGGTGCTACTCCCCCCCCCCCCACCTGACTACGCCACTGGTCCAAATAAATATCGAAAACAGTTTCTCGTCGCTTAAAATTTTTTTAAGCATCTAAAATTACACTCTGCCATGATACGGATTCAACTTTTTCTTTTTAATAACCTCAATAACCATTTCAGGTGAAAAAAGTAACCAAAAAGTAATTGACATTTTTTAAAATGAAACTCGAACAGAAAAAAAATTTTATGGAGTTTTTTGGAGTAATTTTCTGTTATATTGTCAACGAAAACCAGGCAGTTTACCATCTATCATCCTTCACCAGATGAAGGGAGGGAGGAAGTCAACGAAATTCATTTTGGGGTTTTAGAAGATCATTATGACCATTTTTTGCTATGTTAGATATTTATTTTTATTTTTATGCCAGAAGGTTGAAATTTGGTACGTAGATTGAATAGGGTTTCTGTATGTATTTTTTGGTGATTTCAACTTTTAAACCCTGTTGCATCCTCTCAAAGCTAGGAAAAAGTAGTTTTTTGGGCAGTTTTTTTTTTAATATCAACAAAAGTCCATGTTTAAATTGACAACTCTCTAAATAGAATAACTCAAATTTCTCACTGATTATTTAAACAGTAAAATGTACGTCTACGACCCCTACTACTATGGAACACTGGTGGCTGTTGAACATTTTTTAAATTTGATAAAATTTTCAACAGTTTGACAACCATCAAGGGTGTTTAATTTTGATAATTATTTTGCCTGCTGTATGTTGACTGTCGCCTTTTGCCTGCCACCATAGGTCGGCTCCAAGAACAAAATTTCAAACGTCAGTTATGATGTAAAAATGAAAAGAAAAAAAATGTAAAATTTCAAATTTCAAAGTTGAACTTATGTAACGGATTGGTGTTTCTAAGCCTGAAAATTTCATTAAAAAATTATGGCAATACTTTAATCGAATCCGATGGGAAAAATTATAATAAAATTAAACAAATAGTGAAAATCGAAAAATTGGCGACTTATGCTGTTTTGCAAGATGACCCATTCATTTATTTTCTAGAAATCCAAAACGAGGGATTAACTTGAAAAATGTCAAAAACTACCCAACTGCTCACTATTTAAAGTCTGCACGAATTACAAAGCAATTAAAAAGTCGAAGCTCCTAGCTGAGGCTCCCCAAGCAGGGACAAAATTTCAAGGTTAAGAAGAGAAAAAACACCATTTTCTTTCTTCTACTTGTCTTAGGAAACTGATTTTCGAAAATGTTATACTATTCCTTTCGATTCTCTATCGATTGATTTGGAGAAATAATAATTCCACCCTTTTCAACCCCCCTTATAGCCAAATTGTAGGCATAACTAAATTTAGACTCCGGGTCATTCCTTATACATCTAATACATCGCTAACCGATGCTATTAGACGAATTTGACTGACTTTAGCTAATATTGATTCCGAATCTCTAAACAGTTTTAGTCTTTGACCAAAAAAAAAAAAAAACGAAATAACGAAGTAAAATAAATATGACATACTCGCCTAAAAATGGCTCTTTTGGTCTTTTAACATCGATAGCCTGTAATAGTATAGTTTTCTTAGACAATATGACAAAGAAATTCAGACCAAAAATGAAATTTGAACGTCTCTCGGAAAAAAAAAACTGAATCTTTACCACATCCGATTTACCAACTTCATATCATAGGTGTCACAGAGCTTTTTTAATCGGTGGTGCCAAAACCTCACACAAGAGTCATATATCGCAAATTAAAAATATGTGGGACCCGCCGCCTAGCGGCAGCTTAAGGTCCTTCTCCTCCTTCGCCATCTCATAGTTCATTCATTTTGTACATGCAATACAAAATGTAATATGAAAACTGAAAAGGTTTATGCGTACGATTGTTGCAGGGAAGGAGGAAGAAGAGATTGAATTTTTTTGTAATCGTGCCTCTGTTTTAATAAAACTACCACAGAGCTGAGTCCAAATTTTTGATGCCGCGAACTCCAAAAATTTCAATCACCAAAAACTGTATTTTTGGAAATCGAGTAGGTAATTTACACAAATTTTTGGTCTCGACAGTATAATTTTTTTCGGTAAATTGAATATTTTTGTTCAAAGTTGCCATTCGAGTTACGTTTATTTATACCGTTTTATTCAAGATTTTACTGAAATATTTTCTTTGGAAAATGAGAAATTTACTTCGAATTTTAGCAGTATTAAGAGCATTAAGAGAGAAAAAATTCTGAAAAAAATAGCGTACGACCAGGCACACCGAATCAAAAAAACCAACGTGTACAGTAAACACTCTCCTTTTATACCCTTAAAGAACGTTTCTTATTTCTGCAGTAGAAAATCATTCCGGTGAATAAACTACCAGCCTAAATTAGAAAAAATTCTATGATAATGTGTACAAAAACATAATACGTAATTATCTCCAAGTGAGAATCATTGCAACAAAAAGTTGGAAAATTTTTTTTCTACCCGTAATGGTTAATGCTCGATGCATTCCAAGTTTATCGAAATAATCTGCAACGACCAACTTGATTTTACGCGCTATAAATTTAAGCGAACAACTCGTACTCAAGTTTTTCAAGTTTCAAAAGGTTTTTAGTAGGTAAGCGTTGGTTCGTAATATTGAATGAAGTTGAGATGAGCACAGAAAGCGTACAACAATAAAATCGGAAACTGTAATGCGGTAGGTACAATGAAATTTTTACTGTCTGGTTGTTTACGATGACGAGACGCGATATAGTACATATAATTAAAAGTAAAACGCGAGCATTGACTTTTGTCATACAATATTTTACCTGATTTTAAACCGAAATGATAACTGTGTTAATTAGTCGCACTTCATTTGCAATCATTTATTTCAATGCAACTTACATGCAATTAATGAATCTCCAAAATATTATGAGTTCTTGAAATATTACCTTTTTTTTTTTTTTTTTTTTTTCATTTTTTCA